>BOPP01000122.1:2197592-2254552 GCA_017312745.1 Gryllus bimaculatus | reverse complement strand
CTTCATCAGCCATTTTCTCCAAACACAGGATCTGGGGATAGGCCACTATTGCGCTGACACCCTCAATACATATAGGAAAAATATTTATCCACATTATGGTTACCAGAGCCCAACAATAAGTTTTCCTGGCATGCGATGAAAATACTTTTTCTTCTTACGAAGTAAGTCGAAAAAGTTACATTATCATTGCAGTAGTGCAACATTAATGACAGATTTTGTTAAATGAAAGTGCTAAAATAGTCCTTTCTTTTAAAAATATTATGTACAATTAAAAAAGTATTAGTAATTTACTGTAGTTTATTGAAATTATGCAAATTTAGAAATTGCAGATTCGAATTTCCCGCACTTCTTTTGGTAGAACCTTTCAAGAGTTATCAGGTGCCAATGTAACAATGAGTACGTCGCGAGACGGCTGTTTCAAATTTTCAGAATAACTTCTCATTGTTGGGGAGGGGTGAGTGTTTCTGGATGAATGGATCGGTGTTTTCAATTGCTGAAATTGTTTTTTTTGTCAAGTAAGTGTTGATGTATTAGCTTAAGTTTTTGCGCCTTAAGTGCTAGGGTTGGAAATGTGTTGTACAAGTGATGGCTGACATGTGTTAATGACCGCAATTGAGGTATTATAATTTTATGTAACAGTTAGTGAGCTGAGCAAGTACGTGATGTAGCACAGTCAGTTTTATCCCTATGGTGGTACCAGCCAAGACTTGAACGAAGGCAACTATAGAAACAATCTACAACCATTGCGAGCCTCTAAAATTCACATCTCGAAAATCCGCTGTTGAGACGCAAACCTAGGACCATCATCACCCGCAAAACTTCATTGCATTAATAAATTATCCTCCTCACGAAGAATAATTATTGTATGTTTTTATTTTTTATTATTGGTTATAATGTATTTGTTGTATGTAATTTCAGATTTCTGTATTCTGCCACCCCTGGGCAACATAAGCACAATTGTAGAATAAAGTTTCTATCAACAGAAATATGCAAAGGCACCCGACGAACTCTCTTTTAAAAAGGTGGTTTTGTAATGGTACCTTGCTTTACACAGTTATCCCGGTCACATGCTACCTTTATTGACATATTGTGTTGTACCCGTCACTACCATTGTCACTGCCTCATCCCCCGTTAACTGACCCAAAGGGAGCCTCCCGTTCCTCCGTTGCCTAAGCTGCCCCCCCTTTTTTTTTAAAGGGAGGATGTGCAGTGCACAAAGCTCTGGATACGCTATTGCTCAGTCCGCGGTTACAGCTGGGAAAGCGAAGCGAATTCAAATTCTCTTTTGTCGGTGCGCACGCCTCTCTACGTACGACGCGCGGCTGAGTAGGTCGCTTATAGGCCACGCGCTGTGCCGCACTAGAACGTGCCCTAGGCACTAGCCTAGGCACCCGGACGGTACCCACTCTGTCCGCATGGATGCGCGCCTCACGGCCCAGCAATACAGGGCCATTGTACGCGAGATCATCATCTTCATTACACTTTAGCTTTTGATGCGAGCTTTTTTCTTTGTGCGAAAAGGAGATTTGTCAAAAATATTCTCCCTTTACAAAATGAATGATATTTTTTAGTTGCATTTATTATGTAATGTTAATATACATGGACTGTGGATGAGATTCTGAGAAGATTAGAAATTCAAAATTGTGGAAAAATAGCAAACCTTTCTGTCCAGAAAGTTTTGAAACAGCGATAGCAATACATTCTTGGTAGACTTGAAAGAGAATGGAGTAATGGGACAACTTGTACGGGATGTAGAACGGACGTCGCTTATGAATGCGATACTCGCGGTATTCATAAAATGCATATTAATAGCCAACTAGAAAAATACCCGGAGTTGCCAGGATTGTCTTCATATTTAATCCTTGTGAACTAGGAAAACGGTCAATTTTATATAAACCACGGTTTTTAAGATTATTATTTTAATGTAATTCGCTCAAATTTAAATAAAATTTTTAACTTTTATATAATAAAACGTTTATTTTATCTTACAGTACAATGCTATTATCTGCTTTCCTCAGGGTCTCTTAGTGTTTTCTTAAAAAAATTATTAAAATGTTCATTCTTTTTGTAAAACAAATTTCTAGAAATACATTTTTTCAAGAAAAATTTCAACATAAAACATTTTCAACATATTTTCAACATTGTCATAAAATATTTTTCAATGCCTTTACAAAAGTGAAAATACTTCTCTTACCCTTCATGAAAAGTTGGTTGGTTGTTAGTGATTCCGGGCGCCTCACCTACAGAGTTAATTAGGCCCGTAAGTGTAGGGTATGTTTTTTCTTCGCGAGGTGGAGGTGATCTTCCCCGCTGGATAGCGAGAACTCGCACCGACCTATCGTCGGCTAGTGAGTTTTTCCCTAAACAGGTATCTACCGCCAGTGGGACACCGCTCCAGTAGGGACAAGCTCTAAGCTCTCGACCGGTCTCCCGGCATTTGTGGTAGTATAGTGCATGTTAGTATACATGTGTGTGTAAGGTGTGAGGATAGGACAAGGAAGAGGAAGGAAAGATCGCGCGCGTTGCGTGGTCCGTTTGTTACGGGATTTCTCCGACATTGGCCTGATGTTGATCGGAGAAACCTCTGAAAACTACAGATCAAAGCAGCCGGCCTCTAGGATTATCCTCCAGACAGCGAATGATTTCGACCTAGCTGATAAGCTAGTGTCGAAAATCTTGCCACTGTCGGGACTGGAACCTAGGACCTCCTGGTTAGAGGAACTGCCGATGAGTTGATGCTCTGAGCCACCTCTTCCGGTTTCATTCATTTAAAAAAAACGTATCAACGAACGTTAAACCAACACTATTCGAAGTTATCTAAAATATATTAACCTAATTAATATTAACCTAATATTAACAAAATTAACATAAACCTAATTAATATGTTAACGCCAACGATCAGCTCGGTCACAGCTCACAGTAATAGTTCAGAGAAAGTTACCGTCAGCAACCTTGTGGAATTTCGACAAAAACATTAGTTTTATAAAACTAAGTTGTTTTGTGTTTAAAGAAGTTATAATTACAACGCTAGGATATGTTACGATTAAATTTGTGTGTTACTTCGCCATGATATACTTCGATGTTATTTTCGTTAAAAAATAATTCGGAATTTCTATCAAAAATAATACTGTCTATTAAATCTTACTTAAACAAAGGTTGGGCATTACATTTATATCTAAGAAGGCGTATTTGTAAATCTGAGAATTATTATAAATTATGCAGTTTGACATCAGTACAAAAAATATTCTTAAAGAGACAGTGGATTAAAATACGTTCATAATTAGTCAAATATGGTTTTCAACTCCAAATGTTTACAGTGTTTCGATAAATAAATATTCAACGTAATTGGACGGCAAGAGGCAAGACCAGTTACGTACAGTTAGATCCAAGTGAAAGCTGTTCTAACCTTTCGATTACAAGAGGTCAATTCTTCTTTTTCTTATACGAGACGCAACGTTTCAGCTTCACATGATTCTTCTTCTTTCTAGCTGACGAGTCTTCTCGAGGTGTATAAACATGTGACATTTTAATTAATATTTACATCATAAGAGTAATCATTAAAAACAAATATCTTGCACAAAAACGTAAGATTTTATTCCTGCTTTATTATTAAATTTGTGATCCCAAATGTCAAGGAAAAAGTACATGCAGTGTACTGGGTACCTATTACGTGAACGTCGAGAATCGAGAACAAGTATAGTTGGTTGAGACTAGTGGTTGGTCGTTCTGGAAGCGAGCAATGTCGTAAAATGAGATAATGTACCGCATTCAATTTGTCTGAGACGGTGTAATACCTACTTCCATAATTACTAACACATCAAATTCTTCTTTTGCAAGGAACATTGACTGGACACGAATGCATTCTGTTATGAGCAACACAAAGTACTTGAGCACAACTGGAAAATGTTTGGTTTTACTAGGCCAGGATACTGCGCGAGACCATCAACTGTAAATGAATGTTAGTTCGGACTGTTCAATAAATCTTCCCATTTTGAAATAGTAACAGATAATGTTTGGAAATTAAAAAGTTTTTACACATCCCTTATAGTAATCGATTGTGAATCTTCCGGAATAGCCTACTACTCCTATACACTGAATCTTGACTGGGTTAATAGATCACTCGTGTAATTTTACGTTCAGTAACTTCTACGGCCATGAAATCGGTAAGGCACATTGAAAATGTACAAAATCAAGTGTCCCAACGTGGAGGGATTATGCCGTACCTGAGATAAACGCATTTTTCTAACTAACGTATTTTGAAACAAAGTGGTTTGCGTTGGATCCAACATTCTGCGTCAGCAGAGGTCTTACTGCTCTCGCTCGCGCAACCAAGCTCGAGACTTCTCCTGTCAGCTCGGCCCCTCGCGCTGTTTTATAAACCCCCTTCACAGTGACAGATCTCTTCCTCCATAAACAGGTTCATTTCCCATAACAATTTATGATACGCCCCGAAAATTGATTTCACTTTTAGAGTACAATGCTAGTAGTGAATGGTTTACCTCATTGGACACGATTCATGTCTCCCAAAAAATTCACGAAGATTCACATAAATACAATTTAAAGCGAGCTGTAAAGGACTTTTAGAGTAGTTTTCTGTGAGTTTATATACGTACTTGTGTTACCAATTAAGTAAGCATTTTGTACTCCTGCAACCGAGGCATTTCAAGTTTTAGAAGGCCAATTCGTTAAATCATTCCCTTTAAAATATTGTCGATTTACTCATTATGGAGATTTATGCAATAATAAAGCATCCTGTCAACTCACAACCAAAAGTATACCTTGCGTACAGTATCATAATCCATGTAACTCAATAAACAGTATCATAACCCTATTGGGGTTTAGTGTCTTCAACACATGGGAGTGATGTTGGGCCCGCACGTGTTGAAGACACTAAACTACGTATGGACCGTTGTGCTGGCGTTCGAAGGATTTTGGGTTTGTTTCTACCGTCAGCATATGCTCCACTGCATTAATCAGATCTCCCACATCAGTTGAATAATAAAATGGAACGTACGTCAGCCGTCTCAGGTTCATAAACGTCGCAATCGATAACAAAATTGAAGTAACAATAAAGAGGCTCTTGACAGCATAATGGTAAGGTCGATAACCAGCTTAACGGAAGAACTTGGGATGATATCCTAAATCCGTTAGGGATGTATAATGCCCCTATCAGGGTAATTTCGAGGTCTACTCAACTACCCTAAAATTTCTCTAGGTTTTTTACGAGTAAATATTTGGGATCTACAGCGGCTGGACCGTGGAGGTTGCCAAACCGTCTGTATCTAATGCCGTAAGAGAGAGGGAGAATCGGCAACCTCCGTGAACTCAACGAGGCAACCCTGGCATCTGCGCGTAAGCACGGAGATTCCTTTAATCGAGTAACAATAATGACGATATTATGAAAGCGATTGGCTAAATCGCTGGTCGAAGCAGTTTGAAAGCGAGAGCACGACGCGCGCTTCCGCGGCCACGGGCGCTCAAGGCGCGAGCGTGTGCGGAGGAGCGGGGCCGCACGCGGGGCAACGCCCGTCGTCGCCCTGCCCGGCCTGTCTAAGTCCCGCCTCGCCCGGCGCCTACGCGCGCAGGTGAACGGATGCACAGCCGCACGCGAGGATTGTTTCAGCCAACAGCTCAAGATCGTGCATCAATTGAACATGTGAGAAACGAACATTTTAAATTAAGGAGAAATACTTTAATAGTTGGAGGGAGGGAGCCAGATGAGCCGTTTCTGAATATTTTTTTATTAGCTAATTACACATCCCATTAAGGGAAAGGACCTTCTGATCGCGCAGGGAATTAATAATTCTACTTTAATGAAGTGAAAGAATGATGATGAAAAGGGAAGGGACGATTACAAATATATCGGTGACCGAGGAGGGATTCGGATCCGTGATCCTTCAATCCAAGATCGCCACGACACTACTGCCTTAGTGATCCCGGCTATCCAGATGAACGTCTGTATTTTAGTGTGAAATACATTTTGCGTTACTTGGACTGAATGATGTTTTGTTATCGCGGAAGCGATCTTCAATTTAAAAATTCCTCACCAAGTTGAGTCAAATTGCTGATTGTTTTGCGAAGTTACTTTAACGCAATTTATCTTATCACGTACAACTTTTTGAATCCCCTCCCCGTCATACAGTTCATTGCACACGTGTTCCATCACTCCGTTTGTGTCAGCTGCTGAAAAAAAAGCGGGCCAGCTGTCCGCTCGAGGAGAATACAGCGGCATCACGCATTACGCGCACGCCCAGCCCCTCGCGCCCGGGGCGTCGGCAGGAAGCTCTCGCCCCCGCCCACCACCCCCACCAGCCGGACGGGCAGGCGGGGCGTGCGGGCGAGTCGGAGCGAATGCCTATCCAATGGCCCCTCCGAGCAATTGCGACTGCCGCAATCCGCGGGCCGTAAACTGGGGCAGCAGGGGCGGTCTGTGGTGTGGTGGGCGAAACGCTAGATTTCCTTCTCGCAGAACCGAGGTTCAAACCCCGGCCAATCATGTGGATGAAGTGGTTTGGCGACTGGATTCCTTTTCCTGGCTTTTCTTCTCCAGGTTGTTCTGCACATGCTATGATGATATAACCAGTTCAGCATGAGGAAGCCTCTAGTACCAACGCTGACGGGGTCGGATATCGATGTAATGAAGAACACGCCTTAAAAATGTAGAGAGATTATTCTATGAAGGGACCGCTTTGATAGCTACCGCATGGCCACAGCTGGCAACATAACTGCGAGTTATGTCCATTCTCTCATTTTGTCAGTACATTTGTTTATTGTTAGTTCATTTGTCTTGGCTTCATCACTATCTCTTGCAATGTCATCGCCCTGCATGATGTTAATTTGTTTTCCTGCCTGTCAAAGTGGACCCTTCTTTGAGTAACTCCTCTATAGAAGATGAATCAACGACCATCATCTCTGCAAGCAACGTACCCGATGTACGGGGTACAAGAACGTACCGTAAATACCGGTAGGGTCAATGATAATTACCTAGCCTTAATATTTTTTCAGGGCGTGGAATTAAAGATTCTGCTCGGGTCTTCAAACTTATGGACCGCACTAGCCTGCTTTAAGTTTTGAGAATAAATCAATTCTATCGCCTCACCTTGAAGCATTTAGGTGAGAAACTACGAGGATATCTTGAGAAATGCATCTAGAATACCTCAGCCAACTATTCAGTGGAATGTTTTTAGGGGACTAACATTCGAAATACAAATGTTCGAATTTTTAACCCATTTATGTGAAGAACATTTATGTTTTTAATCTTTAAAAAAATTGTAATCCGTGTTCGCCAGTTTTGCTTTCGAAGAATCGGAAGTTTCGAAGGTTTCAATAAGTTTCAGAGGCTAGTCCAGTAAGAGATCTCTTAATATTTTTCCAATCGAATTGAAAATGTCTGAATTACTTTCACTATTGTCATTAAATAAGCAACAAATATGCAGAATTGTTTAAGAGTAGATGATTAAGAAATATATAACCCCTTATAATGAAGATAATAATATTTTTTTAAATTATATTAAATATTTAATGTTGATGCTCAATGTTGAAGAGCATGCCCACTTCCTTTGTTTTCCCTGGCCGATTAAGATAAATGCTGGGGCGTTTTTCTTTCGCTTTTGTGAGTCCACGGGAAAGATATATCCAAGCTGTATTTTATTTTGTTTACTAAATGTACTGTTCAATTTTTATCTACACATTTATATATTACGTGGTGAGGCGGAAGAGCGGACCTGATTGCCCGAGTCTCGCCACATAAATAAGTCATTATTATTATTATTATTATTATTATTATTATTATTATTATTATTATTATTATTATTATTATTATTATTATTATTATTATTATTATTATTATACACATGTGTGACGTTACGGATTGTCTGTTGAGCGGGGGTCGGGTAAGATTCGAGTGGTAGTGCGGGAAGCCCCTCCCCCTCCCACGTTCCTTCGGCACTCACCGCCTTTCTCTTCCTCTTCGACCAGCGACTTCTGCTATTTGGAAAATACATCTGCAGTGCGTTATATATAGAAAACTGTTTTATGAGACTTTCTCAAAAACAAAGTATTTTCCATTGAAATTATTCGTGGTAGAATGATAACACAAAGTAAATGTGTTTGAAAAATACGACGTTTAAATACATTTTCCCAAATTATGTAAAAGTGCATCAGCGAGCTCGCATGCTTTGCTTTAATGTGCTAAGTTAGTGTTAACGGTTATGTAGATCATTGTGAATGGTTTCATTGAGTAGCATTACGTCATAATTTAGTGAATGAATTCTCATTCACCGTTACACGAATACGTAATGCACAGGGAAATTCCTGTCGCCTATTCAATTACTCACAATGATTATAGAAGGATTAATGTAAATGTTAACATTGGACGATAACGTGAATGCTCATAAACTTTCATGTTCACATAGTAAACTAATTACACTGTTCTCTTGCATTGGACGAAACTTTGAAAGATGTTAATACGAGCATTCTTTTAATACACGGAGGATAGATAATGTTTTCTTTTTACAATTTATAGAAACATATAGAACCCTTTAAGTATGCCAATGTTTGGTAGGGTATTACTCCTAAGTCCTACATAAAAGAGATTTAAGATGAAAAAATAGAAACTTGCCGGTTATGACATTTAAACAGATCAGTGCCACACGAACTGAAATCGCACTTAACTCGGAGACGCGCCCTGCGCTCTGAAAACCAGATTCCGTTTTCCTAAAGGCGCTCTAATTTTTTGGAAACACGGGTGTGGAAATGGAAGGGGGACAGGTTGAGCTCAGGTAGGGACTGAGCTATTTCTACAAAAAGCAGTATTCTACAAAATATCTTTTTGAACCACCTACTATATTTTTGGAGATGTACTAAATCTTCTGAGGATCCTTACCACATAGCATAAGTGGACAGATACAAGCGGTAACTTGATATAAGTAAAATTAAATTGAAGAATAGAATCAAAAATAATATTCTGCAATAATATTCAAGTGAATGTTTGATTTTCTGTGAAAATTAATTTCATTGCTTAGCAACACATAAGACTCACGCATAATGCCGAGCAGATAATGCTTTAACGCACATTTCATGGGCTGGGCTTTGGAGATTACAAATAGTTTGACGCTATTTTTACTTAAAAAAACTATGATTTGCATAGCGCGGAATGTATTAATGAGTCCAAATAATCTAGTTTTACTACAAATTTCTTTACAAAACACACAAACGTACGAGGTTAGGAAATGTGTAAGAGTATGGAGTTTTGAGTATTGAGTCCCCGTTATCTTACGTGTGTCGATAGAGTCTGCAGTCCTCAATTGAGAGAATCATAAAAAGAGGAAAACTGCCCAAAAAGAAGATTATATATATATATATATATATATATATATATATATATATATATAATGTTTTAAAAATTAAATTTTCTTATCTAGCGCCTACAATAAAATATAACTGTGAGGAAAAGAAGACGGGTTAACATGTACTGGATTCAAATTACGAATACATACACAGAATGTAGCTATATTAAATGTACTTGAAGGCTCCTGGAGTCAATCCAAGTTTTATCACACTGATTTCATTTCAAATTTTAAAATTAAACTTTACAAACCCTAATCTGGAATATTTGGCGTTCGAAGGGACAACACGGAAATCTATAGGATTTGGTTCTAATCTTTAATGCCGTGATTGCTTCAGTGTAAGTTTTCTCCTCACACCTTCCTCCTCCCTTCGCCCACCTCTTGGGTTAACACCGGTTGGATATATTGAGGAAAGGAGGGACGTTACCATGACAACAAAGCATTATGTGAAGAGCTGCATAACTGAAAACAGTTGTAAACTGTTGCTCTAACTGGGAATGAAATCTCGTTGCTTGAAATCCCTCGCAATATGAAAACACTTGAATAGCAATTCCAAATAATTTTGGCGGATAAAACCTCTAGAAGGCTAAAGACCACATTGTTTTGACGTTTTCAAAAGCGTCTCACCTAACTAAAAAAACTCGACAATATTCAAACTAAAGTTAGAAAACATCTTCACAATTATTCTCATGGTTATATGAATGTCTTATGGTACATGATGGTACATATTAAAATGAATATTATTTTTAACGGACTTTAAATTAAAGTACATTTTGTACAGGAAAATACTCATTAGTAATTAAATATTTTCTGAACTGTTAGTTACTCAGTTCATTGAGAGAGGAAAAAGATAATTGCAAACATCAATAAGGAATACGTGAAAAAAATTGCTCTTCTTCCCTTCCAGTTTTGGAGTTAAGTAAAACATCTGAATTATAATTATATTATTAATTTCACGTCAGAAAAACAAGTGACCTATTCGACATCTTATCAGAAGAAATGAGTTGTACCATTCAGTTAAAAGTCATCAAATATCTCCGTAGTTAGAACGCAATTGTTTGGTTAATATCATGGAGAAAACATCGCAATGAAAACTTCTAAATCCGTTTGGAGTTTGAAGCAATTGTACGCGCGCTTCAGATCCGAATTAGCAAGGTGGTGAAGTCCTGAAGCGCGACGCGTGAGCACGCTGCCGCTCTGTGCGTGGCGGGCGGTCGCTCGCTCACCTGCTCCATGACTGCGGCTGCGGCTGTGGAGGCTGAGGAGCAGAGTGCGGCGCGCCGGCGCGGCTCCGCTCTTTGTACGCGCGCGCGCGCCCTCCCGCTCCCGCTCCCGGACCCCCTCCTCGGCCCGGGGGAGGGGGCGGCCCCGCGGCGCCGGGCCCAAACCGCGGCCTTCGCGCTCGCCCCCGAACCTCAGCGGGGAGCTCGTCCGACTCGCTTTCACGCACAGACACCTAATTTCTGGATTAGCCGGTTAATGTTCACATTATCCAAATTTATTGGTTTGGAGATTCCGAGCACGCCAACTAACAGGAACATTAGTCCCCTAAGTGTAGTTCATGTTTCTCGGGTGTTCGCGGTGATATTCCCCTGTTGGATGGCGAGATCCGGCGCCGACCTACCGTCGGCTAACGGGGTTTTCCCAACCAGGCATCTACCACCAGCGGGGCACCACCCCAGCCGGGTCAAGCGTTAGGCTTCCGACCGGCTCCCAACAGGTGTGCTTCTGTAGTGTGTGTGAGTGTGTTAAAGAGAAGGGAAGAAAGATAGCGCGCGTCGTTTGCGCGTTTAGTACTGCTCCGACATTCCACTCGGACAAACCACGGAATGTTACCGGATCAGAGCAGCCGTCGCTGAGAATTCTCCTCTCAGACCGGACTGAATTCCCCTAACTGACCAGCTTTGTGTCGAAAATCCTGCCAACCGTCGCGACTCGAACTAACCCTCCGAATCAGAGTCTGCAGTGACATCAGTTAATGCCCGGTCATCTCTTTCCGTACACATTTCAAAAGACGATTAAGATCGAAGAAGAAACAGCTTCCAAGTATTACTTCAGCCTAAGCCGGCAGATTGATTATTTTGTTTTCCGCGCCTCGTTCTATAAACGTGTAGATACGTTTCCGCGGGAGGAATCATGCGCCAGGAATGTTAGATCGAGCAGTCGACCTACACCGTGCTAACATGTTTCTCCAACGAGTATCTCCCACCGTCCCCCGGGCACCGCCCCAGCCGAAACAAGCTCCTAAAAGCTCCCGACCTGATCCCCATGCTACTGTGTATTGCTGTTAGTGCAGTGTCTAAAGAGAGGATAGAACAAGCAAGAGAATAACACGTCGCGTCGTCGATGCTCATTTATATACAATATTTGCAATATACTAAATATGTAATAAAATGACTAAGCTTGCAAATAATCTTATACAATTTACTATATTGCCAATCATATGTGATTTTATGTAACCGCTGCTATCCAAAACGCCAATGTCTGCCTTAAAAATAAACAATACAAGGATAAAGTTGTTAAAAAAGAAAAAAATATAATTAATTGAAAAAAACTTTGTATTTAAAACACAAAGGCTTCGTCAGAAAGAAGGATATATTTCACTTGAATTTCTTTTTTGTGTTCAATGAACTAATGGTGTTCAGAAATTTTATCATTTTGGTATTATACCGATTTACAAAATAACAGAGACTATAAGAAAACAAAAATTTTTATAATAATCATTTAAATTAAATAACAACGTTTCATTTGCTTCCCTTTTGTTCATTTATTTATTCATTGAGTGATTGTAATCAATCTACCTGAAAGAATTCGCATTGGCAATCTTCGAGAAAATAGAGTAGTGGAGTTATGGTTTCAAAACAAAACAGTGTTTGAAAGAGGTTTTTGACCACAAACATTGTATCCAAATGTCCAGCAATCATCTGACGCTGCAGTCCTTTCACAAAAAATCAGAAATAAAAATTAATGAGGGCAGTATAAGTTACTGCGTTTTAAGTTAAACCTGAACAGTAGGATTTTTTGCCATACTTCTCTACAACATATATATATACGCATCTTGAAATGTAAATCATTTTCGTTATTATATTATAATTATCAGAACCAGTTTAACTCTTGTTTACATTGATAGTAGTGTATTGTCCCAGAATTTGTAAGCATCCCCATTTCATTAGCCTTCAAACTAAATTACTGAACTCGACATGAAGCATATATTAGAGTTTTCTACTTCAGTACAATGAATAGTAGTTTCTGACTTTTACATGCAATTTTCCTCACACATCTAATTTCAGCGTGCATCCTTGATGTTCACAATTTTAAGAGATACCCTTTTGAAGCCTTTTTCAACCATATCAATTCTCATTGCTTGGGTGTTTTCTTCATAGCTTCATTCAGTTGTAGATTTGTAAATTATTTCATATACTTAAAAAACATCTGAGTAATTTTTTAGTAATCTCATTAAGAGGAGAAAATGTTAGATGTTGCATGTAGTGGCCTCCTAAATTATTCATAGTCCTATATCGATCAAACCAAAGTCTCTTCCTTATCTGTCCATCTCTTTGTCAGCCACTGACATCCCGAAGAACAGCCGAGTAAAGCAGGTCCCGAACCATTTGCAATTCTCGATATTCACCCATGTTCATCAAGATCCTGTCCCCGAAGACAAATCGTGCAATTTATTATCCAACCGTGTGCAGGTCCAGGAGCGTCCTTTCTCACGGCGTCGTCCCACCGACATCGTGTCGATCCCTCGCAAGCCTCCGCGATTGCCTTCGTAGATCTGTTGCGGGGCGATCATCCTCTCCGGGGCGGCCTTTGCGCGAGGCCAACAGGATTTCCGCACCGGCGCCGGCGCAGCCCGTCTGAAGGCGCGCGAAACGAGAAGGGCGGTGGAATCATTTCAAACTCCTCGACCGCCCCTAAACGCACGGCAACGCTCTTGTCCAACTTGAAAATTATCTCTTCACAATTGGGGTGTCTTTCTTGTTACGTTCATGACTCTTCTGTACATTATTTTTAATTATTTACTCCACTGATATGAGTTTTGATTGAATCATTGTATCAATTTTACAATTTCAAAAATTCACACGGGTTTTCAATTTTATATACTTTGTCGTAAATTTGAAAACTTAAGAAAAAACTTGCATATGGTGTACACGTTAATGTTGTTCACATACACCAAACACACGAACAGACAGAAGGACGTGCAAACGTTTTGATAAAAACAACTTTTTCGGTATCAGGGGACCCCAAAACGTGTAGGTCCGTTAAAATCTCAAAACCTATTTTACGCAACATTACATTACTTTTTCTATACTACGTATACTTCTCCGTACTAAGTAAAAAGAAATAAAGAAACTAAAAGCATTTACAGCATCCATACTTTCCAACGCAGTCCGATAAGACTATTTTTGAGACTTTTAGGAACACACCCATAAAATATGTGCGTTTCTCGTAAAACGTTTGATTCATTTGGTGTCCATGATATTTTTATATGGTAAAACATTATATTAACAATAACATTAGTATATGTACTTTTGATAATCTATTAGGAAGAAATTCTGAAAAAATTAATTCCATTTTTAAATGATAAAACACAGGAGATTTTTTAAAACTAAGAGAACTATATCCTTTTATAATTTTATAATATTGATGGTAGTTATTTAAGGGCTATACTTTTAATTATTGTAGTTACGTATATACTTATTTTACTACCATATTCAGAACTTTGTATTTTTACTTCAGTGCCTACTTCATACAATTAAAAATAGTGCTTCAGAATTTCACAGACTTTCTCGTACAAGCTCTCTTAGTTTCTTTTTTTGGTTTGAGTTAGCTTTCCGAATTTACCTCACTCTTTTCTATTTACTTATTGGAGTCGGTAAGACATTTTTTACATTTCTTCTTTTTTCGGTATAAATAAAATTGAACTTTAAGAACATCGAAAAAGAATAATACCTGGTTCTATATGCAAATTTTCACTGAAAGATTTGGAACCTTTCTTGAGAAAATTGTTTGAGCAAAACTAAAAATATGCAATTTTGAACTTATTTTAACAGAATGTACACCGTTTTCACAGAATTTTCACTATTGGTCTCGCAAACGTAGTAATTAATAAGGAGTGCTCATGAGACATATTTCAAAAAATGTCATTTGTTAAGTTGATGAAAAATCAAAAGAATACATCAAAATAGTGTTTGTCGTTTTTCAGTGCAGTCAGATCTATCCATACAAAATGTTTGAAGAAAAGAATTGGAGCAGTATTTGAGAAAATCTTTGTTTTTAATATTGCGCGTAATTCACAAAAAAATGTGCGAAAATGTTTTTTACCCCCAAAATGCACGTGGCATTACTTATAGTACCAAGTGTGGAGAACAAATTTCATTTTAGAAAAATCTCTCTCTGTAATATTATATTTGTAGGAATATACCGAATACATTTCAAATTTTTGCATTTTTATAAAAAAAATAAAGAAAAGACTTGAAGAATTTTGAAAATGTCGAGGCTTCTAGAAAAGCACCTCCCAACGATAAAAATATTCAAGGCGCCACCAGTCTGATCGATCGAGATATATCAATTTTAATGAAAATACCGTTTAGCCGTTAGCTTTGTTCACAGACACGGACGTTTTACGTAATCCAATTTTTCGGTATCAAGTACCCATAACAAGAGGTTTTCTTTCGAAAGAAGCACTCTTTTGGCTTAATATTACAATAATTTCTCTCTACTACGTGTAGTGTAAGCGAGAAAGTAAAATATTGGTTTTCGAGTAATGTTTGAAGTAAAGCAATTTATACTTTGTATCTAAGAAACGACTCGAACTTTTTCTTCATTTTTGTTCTCGTATAGATCAAAAACAGAGCGAAGATTTCATTTCCGTTAATCTTTTTGAATTTTTGATAAGTACTAAAATTAGTACGAGGAAGTATGTGATGTTGTAGCACTACTACTTTACGTAGAAAATAACGTTGTGTTAATGACTAACTATATCAACATACGCGAGCGTCCTTAACCAACATCCATCCTTCTTGGAGCAAGTCCAACCCACTTTATGTTACGAATCCTATGTTTTGTATAAATAATGAAGTCCTTAGGATTAATATAGTCATTTATAATCATTTATAAACATTATGTTGTTGTAAGGGAGTAATATATGTTTTGATGAAATCAGTTCAGCAATATAAATGTATTTTAATTTGAAAATACAAAACTTGTTGTTTTGGGCGAAGACTTTATTTGTTTATAAAATTTCAGATTTCATATTATGTGGATGAAATGAATATTTAGTCTCTTTTATAAGATATTCTTCTGTGATGTTTAGAATATGATGAAGATGAAATAAGCGAAGAGGATTGAAATAGTGACGAGAGTAGGTAAATACCTGAAACGAGAGTCAATTCAAATATTGGATGTAGTTTTGTTGATGTACGTTTACTCCCTACCTACAGAAAGAACGGAGATTCTAATGAAAATGATCTAATTTATCAGCTCTTGGATTAGTTTCAATTTTAAGCCCGTGTACAATTATTTTTACTTTATCGTATACTCCTTTGTCGTAAATTGCGTTACTGAGTACCACTTGCATAGTATGAAGAAAGTACTGTAATGCTGCAACGAAAAATTGACGATTTTCTGACAAAACAAGTTTTGTTGGTCCCTCATACCGATAAAGTGGATATTCCTTTGTTCTGTATGTAGGAGGAAAATGTTAACCGGAAAAATAATTTTATTTTAAGATAATTTTATAGACTACGGAAAAATGAATGATTGTGAAAATTAGGGTAAAGTTACGTGTAAAAAATAGGAGTATAGCACGAGGAGAAAGAAGAAATATATTTGGGCTAAGGGCAATAAAATTTTAGTAGACTCTTTATGTATGTATATTGTCAATACTTTGCCACATAAATTACAATAATTTGTAATTGTGAGCTTGAAGAAACAGGGGTCTTTGTAGGGAAAATACACTGATAGTGACCACATGTGAATAAAACGTTATACAGATTTTCAATATAACTGGGGATTTATTAAATCCTCAAACGAAAATAATGAAAAGTCACACACATCATATCATTCAATCATTCCTATACCATTTGATAATTAATTATTTTGCCACTTCTCTTATTGAATGAGATCTCACATGAAAATTACAAGCAATATCTTAAGACTCGATTTCACTATAGGCAATTATCGATCCCTCAAATTAATATGGCAAATACTTTACCATAAATTTCACAATCACGTCTCCTTTCACTTACACACAATTAAATAAATTCCCCTCCAAAAAAGTGTCTTATTCTAATTTAACAAGTGTTTTACTTTTGGGAAATTTACGGCCCTCATAATCCAAACTGCTAGTTTTCTCTCTGTTAGCCAATCTAGCAAGCAAAAATTGACTTTTATTCAATTTTTGAGTTCATAACTTTGCAGTATTGTTTTACGTAAGCTTCTAAAACTAACTTTCTCTTAACGTTTTTACTCGACGCACAGAATCAAATTCACAAACACTTGACGTTCTGCTGTCGTGCCGTCGTCGCCCCTTCCCTCCCAGCGGAGGTGGAGACGCTGGCTGCAAACGGGCGAGGCCGGCTTGCGTCCTGCGCCTCCAGAGGCCGCGTTGCGTAGCCCTCTACCCTCGCAGCTGCGAATCTTCTTCCTCTTCCGCGGTCCACCACAGCTTCTTTACATACACTCGCGTTCAATGCGCTTTCCCCACGAATTTGAAGTTCGCGGTTTTGACTCGTCACGATTTGAATTTGACGTCCGTGCGCTTTATGAAACAGGATTGTTTGTTCACTGGAGTGGCATCTCTCGTTTTTCGAATGTGATTCTGGTACAAACACAGCAACAAACACCGCCTAATAAATCTGCCAGCGCTGTATTAAAATGTTCTGCCATGCAATGCTTCACTCGTTTTCGTTGAAGGAACTGGAAAACGTTTACTAGATTCACCAAACATTGCAAATTAAAGTTCACTTCACCGACACATCATGTTATCGCAGCCTACTCATTTACCGGTTTTGAACAAAAACCGAACGTAAGTGCTTTGTATAAGAAACACTCGTTCAAAAGCTTGCAACAATTTACCTACGTATAAGGACTAATACTACTCTTCAGCCTAACACACGTCCGCTCTCGACCACGCCAGGTTTTAGAAGACGGTTCAATAACTCTTCCTCTAGTCAAGTTGGCTCACCTCCCCTACGCACTCTGTCGTGACGTGGAAGGCCTCCCTGACTAGCCAGTCAGCCGACAGTGACACTCTTGCTCGCAGCCTGATTTGCGCGGAGAAGTTTTTAAATAAAATGACTTAATGCGTGATCGTTAATCATTATTCAAAAATTACTTACATACCTAATCGAAAGTCTTCGATATTCTTAGTATTGAATTCTTTATCCCATGATCAGCCACAACTTTACAATATCCTCAATCATAATGCCTCTGAATGTCTGGAATGGCAGGGAAACTGTTTATTCCTATGCAAGAGCCGCGCAGCCTCATTTCCCCTACAAGTAGACCGAACCCCGGTCCCCAGGATGAAAGGTTGGCGGTTTGGCCACGTCACAGCGGATCGCTTCAAAATATCGATGTTCATGTTTTTAATGGATGATAAATGGAAGGTATAGGAAGGTGAAAGTTTGGCTGATCATGTCCTTGTTCGGAGAGAATACCATCGGAGAAAGTACGCCCTGAAAGTGGTTTTGTTAGCACAGATTGGGCCACTAGGAGACATACGCTAATTAATACTAATGACATGTAATGCTTTAAATGAAGATGGTGTAAATACTTTAATTCCCGATGAAGAACGGCTGTTCACTCGTAAATTGATAAAAGAGATAAGTAATCGAGATAGCACATCCTCTAAGGGCTGCATTGTATGGATCACTTAAAATATTACACGCACGTGTAGCGTAAATGAAGCCAATGCAACGCAATTTAGGGGGACGTTATCGATATTTTCATCGCAACAGAAGTGAATAGACTAGTTCCTTCCAGGACCGCTAGTGGAAACAATAAATGGAGTCTAGGTCAACATGTATGCCAACGTAATGCCTCAAACAACACAAAACCCCGCTGGAACCATTATGCACATATTTAGCGACAATAAAGAACGCCTTGTTTTTGTTGTTTCCTACAATATAACCACAAATGTTGACAATATTGCAAAAAGTAGATTTTGATGGTGGCAAGACATGCAAAAAGCTAATAAGCGGAATGTTCTATCAAAAAAGAAGTACGCCAATGTACACGTGCACTAAGCTACGTGACAAATTATGGAAATTATTCATTTTTTTATTATTTTGTGTTTCCAGGCGCATCAACTGCTGTGATTTGTAGCCCTGTTAGTGAAGTTCATTTTATTTAGGGAAATTTACTTCTCCTCGATAATACAGAGGGACCTTGTCCCATATGAATTGTTCAAAATTGGATACTCTTCATCGTTTAGTTTTGTAAATAATTAACGTTAAACTTTGGACTATGCGTTTGTGTTCGTGTACCACGGGCTACAGCAAGCGAGAGAGCAGATTCACCTCTCTGGAAAACGCAGTTGCTAATACTAACCGAGAAGCCCCGGAGACGAGCACAAGGCTCATAGCGCGAGGCCAACGCATCGCAGCCCCTCGTAAAGCGGACAACTCATGCGGAGAGATTACGACTTTTCCATTTTCAGAGGGGGTGCAGTAGACACAACGTCGTATTCAATTCTCTAGGCATTTACTGCGCAGAAGGGACGTTCAATGGCTGAATGTTATAACTCAGGTATTCCCAACGCTTTTAGAGCTGGGGGTTAATGAAAGACCGCGTTTATGCTACCCACGTCGAGGGTCGGTACGACCTTCGTCGATGCACTGAAAGCGTAGCGGTAGAAATGGAAGTATAACCTGGCACAGTAGTGCGCGACACGGAGGCCGTGCCAATGCCAATCTTGCGTTAAAGCAAGAGAAGGCCGTTGTGTACACTTGTACTTGAACCCTGTTACACGAGGTGAAAATGGGAAATTTTTGGTTGTACCCGTTAAAATATAAACTATCGTAAATACATTTAAATAATAGTTTTTTGTCTCTCCTTTCATATTCGTTAGATACGTAGCAACACAACAATATTTTAAGTAATATTTCGGCCAACGTTTTTGCAAAATAAGCCCAATGACAAAAAAATTTCAACATTTTTAATATGGTTTATATTATTTAGTTTTGCACTCATGAATTAATCACCGGGTAGTATAAGCAACAAGAACTGAATCATCCTGTGAACAGGGATGAAAAAACGGAACTTTGGAAATAAACTCTTATCCAATTTTAAGCATATTTTGTCTAATAAACTTTCTCGATATTTCAGATGGTTGAGCTGCAATAAGTACTCAAACGTTGGAGGGATAAAAATCTTCTTATGTCAAATTTGCATTTCAAAAACATATAAACACTCCAGAAATAAATAAAACGTTTATTATTTACAGAATGTACGTAGTATAGGGTAAGTTATGTAATGCTGTAAAAAATCGAGATTTCAACGAAAAAGTCCCCTGACACTGAAAAAGTGTTTTTTTCAAAACGTCCGTCCGTCCGCGAACACCACTAGCGCATAAACCGTACGTAGGATTTTCTCCAACTTGAAGAAACCCCTGTCACTGTTTTTATATTTTAACGATTATTTCTCTTAAAAGGCAGAAAATTTTTTAAAAAATTCTCCTCGAGGGACGGTAAAAAATTGGGCTTGTCTATTTTTAACGATCTCAAAATTTTTGAAAATTCGGGAAAGTTAAGGTTTCAAAACTACAAAATCGGTGATAGAGATTTTTGCCTTAAAGTCAGCTCAAAAAATCAGCTCTTTAAAGAAGTTTCTTCTTTATAATAAACATCATCCCGATTTTGAAAATACAAACGGTTTTTCTCTACCACGTACCATTTTTTCACAATTAATACTTTTATGATAAATATGTTTTTTATGATAAATGTTTTGGGTATATCTAGTATGTTACTTTTGTTGAAAGCAAGCAAATATAATGAAATTAGTTGTTGAAATTGTTTCATTTTGCAACACCGTAGCATGCAACAATACTTCTTTTACATCAATTCATCTTCAGTATACTCTCAGTTTTCTGTTAGTGAGCAGTTATATTTCTGAGTGGACGCTTTATTTGCTCAATGCTTGTTTCAATTGCTCAATGGGAATTTGCTTAATAGATTTCCGTGTGCAGAATCGGATTTATGAAACAGACGCGAAGAGATTCTATTGCAATCTGACTCAAAAACCGAATGGCAATGTTGTCACACCTTCAAAAGATGACGTCGAAGCATTTTGAGCAGGAATCTGGGAGGAAAGCATATCCTACAACAAAGACGCATCTTTGCTTCAATCTGAAGTTGATGCAGCCGATGAACTTGTAGAAACAGTGGAACACGAATTCTCGGAAGTGGACTTCTAAGAAATTAAGAACATGTGAAACTGGAAATACTCCGGGATTGATAACATCCAGAATTATTGGATTAAGAAATTAACATCTGTACATTCTCATCTAGCAAAGGCTACAAATGAAGTTTTAGAAAACCCAAAGGAACTCCCGAAATGGCTCACACGCGACATGACGTATTTGCTACGCAAAGCGGGACACAGCTCTTTGGCGAAGAACTTCAGGCCAATCACTTTCTGCTAGTACTGTACAAAGTTATAACTGCAGCCACAGCTGACAAAATTTCCAGGCACCTGGAGATGAACCATCTGCTGCCAGTTGAACAAAAAGGACGTCGTAAAGGATCTTATGGCTTCAAAGAAATCTTGCTACTAAATAAAGTCATTTCGAATGATGTAAAGAAACGAAAGCGTAATTTAAGCATGGCTTGGATTGACTACCAGAAGGCCTTTGATAGTGTATCACAAGATAAGATTTTAAAGACCCTGGAGATCTATCGATTTCATCTTAGACTTATTGAGTTTTGCAAAGCTAGTATGAAGTCATGGAATTCTAATATACAGAGGAAAGGAAGCAGTAGAAACAAGAAGTATTCAGATCAACAGGCGTATTTTACGGCGATTCGCAATCCCCTATGCTGTTTTGCATTAGTTTTATCCTACTATCTAGACAGGATTCGTAAGCTGACTTTGGTTACTAGCATCATTGTGATGAAAGACCAGTATCAATTTTTTCGTGGACAATCTTAAAGTGTTTGCTAAGAAAGAAGCGATTCTCTTCCAAATGCTGTTTGTCGTGAATGACTTTAGCAATGACATCTGAATGAAGTTTGGTCTTGACAAATGTGCAAAAATCAATTTAAATAGAGGAAAGGTGACGTTAGAGAGCATTAAAATTGATACACACACTGTTATTCAAGATCTCGAGCCAGGTAAAACTTACAAATATTTGGGCATTGAAGAATGTGAGACCATCTCGAACGACACAATGAAAGAAAATTCGTAGGAAGTATTACAGAAGAGAAGACTCGCCCTGCAGTTCGCCCTGAACTCCAGGAATAAAATAACTGCAAATGATAGTACGGCGGAGCCCGTCATCGAGCACAGTTTCTGACTCCTGGATTGGACTGAATAAGAAATTCGAATCATGGGTCGAAAAACCAGAAAACTGCTAACAATGCATCACGTCTCCCACTCTCGATATAATGTACATCGACTTTATGGATCTCGTAAAGAAGAGGCCTCAGATTAATTGAATCTTCCTGGAACAATGCAATAGTTGGTGAAAGTATGTAGTCAGTCATCAAGATGACGCTCTAATGAGGCAGGTCATGAACTCTGACCGAAGTATGGGAAACAGAGGCATTGTAAGTGTAGCAAGAAGCATCGCAAAGAAAACTGCAAGACACGCAGAATAAGAATAACACAGACACTGAACTTCTGATGCTACTATACATGAAATGTGAGACAAAAAGGTTGAAAAAATCATGAAGAGACAAACTACTACATGGACAATAATAAGAATGGACAAGATGTAGATCAATAAAAACATATCATTCATGTGGCTTAAAAGGGGAAGAATGAAGTCAGAATCTAATAGCTGCTCAGGACCAGGCGTTAAAAATTCGACATTATGATAAAAAGGTTCTCAAAATTTCCCCAAGATGATAAATGCCGCATCTGCTAGGACCAAGTAGAAACCATTGATCATATCGTCGTAGCTTGTCCAAATCTAGGAAAGACCGAATACTTGAAGAGACCCGACAGGATGTGTTGTTACCTCCACTGGCAGATCTCTACCGTCCACGACGTTTCAAACACATACCTCAAATGTTACGAACACTCACCAAAACTGGTGACATCTTTTGGACTCAATAGAATGTTGTACGACCAACAAATTAAAACGGATTGCACGATAGCAGCATACAAACCGGATATTGTTGTCCTGGATTTATAGAAAATATTGTTTCTACTTGTAAATGTTGATGTGCCTTGCGATCAAAACATCGTAACCAAAGAGGCAGAGAAACGTATTAAATAAAAGAGTTCGGAAATCGAAATCAGCCGAATGTGGGTGCGTAAATGCACAGGTCGTACCAAGTCGCTAGTACTGCAGCAGATAGACTGTTCCAGTCAGTTACTGTCCCGTTGTTAAAAGAGTATTTAGATACGTCGGTGAACAAGCCGAAATGTTAGTTGACGGTACTTTTAGATACTACCATATGAAATACAGTATAAACAAGCACCAATATTACGTGTAATGCATAAATACAAAATAAGTTAAAATGTAATGATCTCGAAACGTGGAAAGAAAATACAACCGCAGGATTTCACTGCATCAGGTGTTAAATGTAACGCCAGAAAAACGTATCTTTACAAAATGACCAGTCTTGCCCTCAACTAATGAAATTGACTTCTGTAAACGAGTTTTGGGTGCAGGTGTATCGTCTCAGACATAAATGTCTAAATTGACAAAGTAGTTTTCCTCATCGTTCTATAAGCTTCTAATTTGTTGCCAATCATTTAGCAGGGCAGGACGGACAAACTGTATTTACTCGTACCAAGAAATGGCTGATAGAAACCGTGTTTGTAATAGTAAAGGCCAAGAATAATTCTGTAACGCTTAATATCGAATTGAAAGACGAAACGTAAAGAAAAGGGGCATCTATAAGCAATAAGCGATTTCTTAAAATAAATGGTCACTTAAGAGGTGTGCTCATTACTTAACATTTAACATCAATATGAAGTATTGATTATTGCAACGTGGTTAATGTATTTTATTTATAATGTTACACCATTACCATTGCGTCTACGTTTCTTAACATATTGACTGGATTTTGTTGACAAGGAAGATCGGTTAATATTAACTAAATATTTGAATTATGGGAACATTCTACCATTGTTATATTTTCTACAATTATAGCCTGCCCTATCGCGTTGAAGGTATTGCTCGTCGGTGTAGTTGAACGTCACCATTATCTCCCGGAACGTGTGATACTATTACCCCCAGCACCTTTATCTACTCATTTTTCTTAATGTAAATTTGTGTGTTCCACCATAGCCTCCAAGAACTTCATTACTTCTTCCTATGACCAATTAATTTTAATTAAGTCTAGAAGAAAGAAAAACTATTGCATTTACACCTCTTGCCAAAACATTAAGTTCTGGCAACTTTAGTGTTGGAACTTAAGTCGAAGAACACCCGAAAGGACGATTGACTTTACACGTTTTTCTGTAAAACTGGACATTATATTTTGGTATGTTAAAAAAATAGATTTGAGCTTGTTAAGAGTTACTCAATTAAGTTGTCAAGATGCGACAAATACAAATTTTACATGTATCAGTGGAGTAGTTGAAACGTTCCTTCGGGAAGAGTCGCGTAATTAGTAGCCCCTGATTTGGTAGGCAACCCATTATGCATTAGTGTTTGGCAAGTCACGTTCTGCTTCAAAGATATTTCTATTTTCAGCGCAATGAGTATACACGTGTTTATAATTTATCTACAGCGATATTCCACACATACCAAATTTTTGGTCTGAATCCTTTCTGTTCGAAATTTTAAGATCTGTCCCAACTTTCCAAGCTATTTCTCATTTATATCGATTCTTGTGGATCAGGTGAAGTATACACAAACTATGTCCTCTTTTATGTGATTCCAACCCAGCTGTTTATGAATTAGAATATTTTGATGTAATATTCGCAGGTAGGCAGTATAAAATAACCAAACTATTCTGCAGATTGATGAAACATTTTGGTGCTACTACCTAAATTTAAGCTACTACCAACAATTCATTTAACATTCGGGAATTCGCAGAAATGTTGATAATGAAACATGTGATTAAATTTTAATTTGAATACTTTTCACAGCTTCCTGAATTTATACGATTTTTTGAGCGTACACATATATTATTCAACATAAACAGTTTATTTTTGTTTAGTTTTTTTTGTTTAGAGAAATATTGAAACGGTTACTGATACAGATCATATTTGAATTAGTTACTAGTAGAAGTAAGTAACTATTTGTAAAGAAGTATGTATCTTTATATTCAAAGTGGGAAAAAGCAGTTCAGATTGTGGCTTTGAGAATTTCCTATAATTTGTAAGATGTTATTGATTTTTTTTCATGAACTGTAACTCATACCAGATGTCAGTTATTCACTTTCCAATCGCATTATTGCTTATCGATGATAAGTAGTAATATTTGTCACTTTTTTTCAAAAACAATAAAAATAACATTATTTTGAACGCACGCTCTCCATTTCAAGCTCAAGTTTAAGACACACTGGTCTAAGAAGCACAAATCACCCTAGAATGCCTACCACCACATAATCAGAGGCACAGAAAACAGGTCAACATTTTCGAGGGCTATTGTAGCCAGGCTATTGTAGGCCCGGCGTGTTAATTGTGTATGTATTAATCCAAATTTTCGAGCGCCAAGTAGTTGTTTGTGAAGGTTAAATCTCAGCAACCTCCCTTCAGTACAGACAGCTTCGCAATCATGAAAACGAACTCCACTGTGGCCCCAGATTTATTTATCACGTTCCGACGAACCGACCTCGCGAGGCGTATCCGCAATGCCATCAGTTGAAAGTTCACGGGACAAACACTGGCGGAACGGAAAGTCACGTCACGCGCCTTATATGGGACAACGATTCTGCACAAGGTTTATTGCAAATGTTCTCGGCAGCAGAAGAGAACACACAATGTTTCACGTTTTCTCAATTTTTTTGAACCCTAACAGATTGAAATATTATAGAATAGTAAACCCGGGTCAGATACACGCATTTTTGAGAAGATCTAGTTTGAGTTTTTCTGGAAATGTTCAATGTGGGTGGTTATAAGCTGATGGACACGAAAAATAATTTAAAACATCATAAAGAACTTGTAATATTTAATCTTCAAGAGAAAATCAATTACTACCAAAATTCTTGGACCCAGCACATTGAAAGAATGCAAGCCAACCGTCTGCTGAAATGAATTCTACAATACCATCCACAAGGACGAAGAAATCCTGGCCGCTCGAAGAAGAGATGGGGTAACCTGATGGGGACGGAGGCGCAACAGACAGTGCCTATATACCTGAAGGAGAAGAAATTTGCAGATGAATTAAGAACAAAATAAATACAACACTTTCTAAATTTGGAAGTAGGGAAGGAAATCAAGAATAAATATGCAAAATAAAAAAAAAGTTATTTAACATTTTCAATATTCATTTTTAAATTGAACATTAATTCCTAACAGACACCCATACAAGTACACATTTGAATATTATGCAAAAATGATGTTCAAAATAATTTATTTCGTATATATATATCGAATAATTAGTATATTATATATATATATATATATAGATATATATATATATATATATATATAATAAACCGCAACTTTAGCTGTTCACACAAATACAATTTTAAGAGGGGACATACCTTCCCCACATTCCGAATAACGAGAACCGACGCACTTGTTCACAAAATAACGTTGCAGAATCGCCCTTCCCCGTTCGCGACCCGTCACCTGAAGTGAGCGACTTGGCCGCTGCGCTGTTGGGCTGCTGAAAGAGCGAGTCTAGAGCTCCCCTCGTGATCTCCCGCCCAAAGTACTCCGAATGAAAAGAATTCGAAGTGAGCAAATCTGAAAATATTTGGCGCGTTAAATCAAGCAGATTGATGATCTTTGTAATACATTTACTGTAAGAAATTATTATTTCGTATTGGATTTGTAATTAGTAAACATTAATAAAGGGAAGGAACAGTTACACAGAAGTTTTGTTTTTTCTAATTGTAGTTTGCATTAACCAATGCAAACGATCAATGAGACAGTATATTGTAATCGTTAAGTAAAAAAATGATCGGGAGTCAAAACAATTAAAAATCTATTAAATTGAACTCAACCCAAGATATGAAACACAATTTATTGGGTTTTCTCCTAAAATAAATATTGTTGTGTTGGACATCACTTCGGCTACTTCTTTTAAAATTTTTGTTTTATAGAGTTTGTGTTTTTTATACAAATCTAGAATTTATTTCGATCTTTATGAAATTCTGTACAGTGATTTTCGAAACAAAAGAAAAGTAATATTTGCATAAGTTTCGTGACTAGTGATGGAGCAGAATGGCACGCCCTTACTCGTTCCAGGTGGTTTTCTATGCTCTTGTGTCTAATGGCTCTGGGTGTAGGATTCCGCTTCTTGAATTACACACACAGCTGCCAGACAGACGAAGAGATTATGGGAATATTAGGGCGTGTATGTAATACAGGACGTTTCTAAAATGTACCAAATTCCCCGAACACAATTTAAAACATCCATGCCAAAATTTTAAAGAAACAAAATGGAGCCGAGAAAGATTTGGAGAAAAGTTGGAAAATATCCCCCACGGGCTTTAACTAAATTACCACACAAATTTAAAGCATTATTTTCGAAATTGCAGGGTTTCGATTAGGGCCAGATCGACAATGCAGATTTCATTTTGGCAAAATTTTACGAATAGTTAAGGAACAAGTGTTGTTCATAGACTGAGGGACAGACCATTAAACAGACGGGCGGATGTTTTAAAACAAAAATTAAGAAACAAAAACCACTTTTGGTAAGAGAAGGACCGAAAACTTGTTTCCGACGTAATATCGAAATTGATTAATCGCGTGTCTTCGTAAATACTAAGTACAGTCACGAGAAAATAAATAAATAAATAATAAATATTTACACACACACACGGAGGGTGATTCAGCCCTTGTTGCTAATTCGCCAGAGACAAATCCCATATGCAATGTACAGACTGATTTGCCAAAATTGGTTACTCTTCGTCGTTTAGTTTTGTAAATAAATAACGTTATTTTTGGACTATGTGCTTGTGGGTAAAATGTGCCGTGGCAAGTCAGCAAGCGGCTTCGCCCCACGTTAAGACTGGTCACTTCCCAGGAAAACTCGGTTATTATTACCATCCGCTAAGGCCCGAAAGCGAGCGCAAGGCAAGTAGCGCGCGAGGTCAACGCATGGCGACTTGACGAACAATTCATGCAGACACATTTCGACCTTTCCATTTCAAGCAGGTGCAACATTTGCGCAGTAGAGACTTACAACGTCCATTTTCTAAGACGAAATTTTGTTACGTCTGTCTCCCATTGAGATTGGCTGCGGTTGTTTGTGGAGCTCCCTTTCGAGATATCGTCATGACAAGGGCTGCCCAAGGTGTGCGAAAGCTGAACTTAGCCGCAGACGGCCCCCATCAATTTTTGATTTCAAAACAGTACAATATCAGATTTTAAATTGGGTTCCGAAATAACAAATTCGGAAAGCGAGCACGCAAACCAACGAGCCACCGAGGGCACACGTACGTACAATACACTCACATTAGTGTACCCCTCATTGCCAGATGATATTAAGCTATTAAATTCGATACACAATTCAAGTTCCATGTAAAATCTTTACTGCTGCATATTCTTTCTATACAATTATAGACTATACTGAGCATCAAAGAGGAAAGTAAAATTAACTATTAACAAAGATATTTTATGTATTATTTACCATTTGGAATGTATAATTCTTAACAACCATTAAAAAGTATTGTATACTTCTGTATCAATGACCCCCTCTGGATCAGGTTTTTCGTCGACTTTCAGCGAATGCTACGATGGCCCCTTGTTTTGCTTCTGGACACAAATATAACTTCACTACCTGTACACGACTTCTATAGTTCAGAGAGAAATATTCTTACTCAAATTATCGTTTATGATGAGAGATAAGAGTCCAAATCTATAGCTAATTAATTATTGCTTATATTCTATACACTAATATACTTTCTTTGAATATTAATTTATTCACTAGAGTATACCTTAAGCCTTTTCTTAAACATAATTTTTAATTTTCTTAACTGTTTCTTAAGTCTTAAATGTCTTAAACGTGAAATATCTCAAATGTTCTTTCTTGGTTAAACATAGTTATACATTGATGTTGAAGTAATGAAAACTCGATTTGTGTGGGAGTAGTTATTAATATTATTTTGAATGTTCTTAAACTGTTGTACACACTGAATTTAATTAATGTAGTGGAAGATAAGTTCTCTTTTTAAGAATTTATATCATACGTGTATTCCATAATACTTCGATTGACTTAAAATTCAAATTCAAAAAGTGACACTTTCCGAGGTAATTTAAGATATTTTATGACAGTATTCCTCACAATTTAGTTTCCTGAAGAGTGTATGTGGATTACCCACATTTTTTCTTGGGTAACCTGTTCGCGGAATTCAAATAATACACTTTTTTTTTAAGATCCGGCTTGACTGCTTCTCTTCTTTTCCGCCACGTATTTGTCGGCCACCTTGAGAGATGAGTGGTGTTGGAGCGTTGAACTGCGTCGAGACCTTGGGGCTGACAGACTTCGCATTCTTCTGCCGCCTTCAGGCCGGGCGGAGTTCGGGAGCGTGGGCCACTTCGCTGACGCCCGTCTGCTCGCAGAGCGTTCGGCCGGCTCGGCACCTGCAAACGAGTGGCTGCGCCGGAGCTAGACACTTTTGGGCTCGGGGCAATGCTGAAACGTACGATCCCCAAATAATTAAAAATGTGAAAGTTGTATCAAGAAACTATACGAGTTATGTTATTTTAAAAAAAATTACGTTTAAGGTAGAAAAAATTGGGAATATATTTTAAATAAAAGTATTTAGCGATCAAGTAACACAATTTTCGTGGTGAGCTTACGACGCAAAACAGTTTTTTGTGTTTAGTTAGTGTTTAATAAAATCACTTGTTAAATGCACGAACTAATAAATATGAATTTCAGTTGAACCTACTTTAATGTCAGCATTATTTGTTTTCATTTCACGGATACATACATATAGAAATCGTAACTCTCATTAACTGAATCACTTACATTGGAATAATCCTACCTTATAATTAATTACTACAATTAACTATTACAAGTAAAAAATTAATTGAAAATTTTCAGACTTCTATACCTGAGTTCTAAAATTGCGATCACGATTTTCTTTTTATATTTTTTAAATACATTTTTCCCATCAGACCCATCATCAGGGCGGGGCCTCAGGCGATCGCCCGGGCTGCCCGTGCCCAGCGCCGGCACTGACTAAAGGCTCTTCGTCGAGGATGCTCAAGAATTCCCGCGAAACGTGTCGAATGTCTGAGAAATAAATACAGTGGCGCTTCTCCGCGCTCGAGTGTTTAGCTTACTGGTCTCTCAACTTTCAGACCGCGGGTTCGCTACCAGCTCAGATGCGTGGATTTTGCCAGTGCACATTGGCCGTGCCGTACTTGTGGCGTGTGGAAGGGCTAAATACTCGGCGAAATAAATATTCAACAAGTCTCTGTCAGCAGAACCGATTTTTGCGTACCCTAGGTACGCGGTAATTTTAAAAAAATGGAATCAAAATTGGGGTCTTCATCTTGATATCGTCAGTTGCATTAATCCCAGTTCACATATTTATCTTCAATGACACCATTCAAATTTCAACAACCCTCAAGGGGTCGATTTCGACGCCGTTGGAAACCCCTAATCTAACTGTTGTTGTTGTGCAAATCCTCCATCTAATATTTAATCTCAAAGAGTTAGTAGCTACCGTTATTTTTATTCGCGGTACTACACGCATAATACTTATTTAGTAGTGTATATGGAGACCAGAACGAAAATGTTTTTTGAATAAGGTCTCTCTTTGAAGAAATGTGAAAGTGAAGCCGATAAAACTCTATGGAGGGTTAAAAACGAAATTTAAATCGCTAACCAAAAATGTTTTCAGAATGCTCTGTTGAATTAACTCGTAATACACAGTGCGAATGTTTTAAATGAGTACAATACCAGGATCTAAGAAAAATACATAGCCATATTTAATATCAATTAATGTAGATAAGTTTTTAGATAACTTCACACAATACTTTAGCATTCTTTGACAGTTATTACGTGTTCTTTTTACCTTGTGTTCTCGAGTATCTTATTAATAAACGCTTATATTACTTTTAGCATCACAACAGAGCCCATGCCAGGTTTGTTGTCTACCTAACCGACAATATCTACATGAGGCGAATTCCGTTTATTTGAAAACTCAACATGTCAGTTGCCAAATACTAACTTGACAAACAGGTTTTCTTGACTCACCTGCGATCAAAGTCCCGAAACTGTTCGCAGATTAGGTGTTCGTGTGTCTCAATGACGTAGCTGCGAGGAGGCGAGGAAGTCATCCGAAAGAGTGGCTCTGGAGAACGATTCAGAAATCACGGAACAATCCTCGGCAGTTGTTTACTGCCGTTGACGATACACACCACTGTCTCCCCGACTCATGTTACGTAATTTACGAACGGTTCCTTCCTTTGTCTCTCCTGGTTCGAGTGCTCGATTTGATCAAGGGAGTCCTTGGAACTTTATAACCGGCCCAGCTAATCGTCCGCCTCCACCGCCACGTGTCGCCAACTGCACCGCTTCCTCGGTGTCTGCCGCGTTGCAACCCTCGCCATTGCCATCGTCTTCCACCGATCGAGGTCTTTCCTGGCGCAGCACAGGATTAGCGAACCGGTCCGTGCTCAGCGCAAATTTGAGGGTCGGAGAGTATGCAAATCGTGATAATAAGGTCGCGAACGCCAATTTCTTATTAGATCAATAATAATGTATAATAATAAAAATGAAGATAATTAAAATATTTATATAATTTTATTGATTTGTACAGTAAGTAATGTATGTATGCGCAGTGAATAAGAAGTCAAATTTCCCTAAATTTGAGTGCACGATTTCTGAATAATATCATTGCTGGTGCAAGTAACTACATTGGCTTTGGAATGATGAGACGTTACTAAAATGGAATGCATTTTACCAAATTTCATAGATTTATTTCAAAGTCCCGATTTTACACAACTGTGCAAACTGTGAAAGTCGTGTCCTGAATAGTAGGTAAATTTGACTCAACCACCTATTCACTGTTCATATACATATTTTGAAGGGTTGTTGTCACACTTCATTTTTTGTAGGAAATCTTCAGATATATGTGATTTGCTCACGCCCCTTTCTTTTCGAAGTCTGGGCCTGGCTGTTGGCCTGTGCTTTCATCTCTTCAGACGACGCATCAAACCGTACCAAGTACTACATCACTGTTTGATAACACATACGTATCATTTCCTAGATCATTAAAGGGAATCGAAACACAAAGCCTAATTTTCCTGTTAATGATGTACATACAAAGAACAAAACAATATAAGAAGATTTGGTCAAAAATGTGTACTCTGCGTTTCGTGGAAGCGGAATGTAACAATTTCCCCTGGCAGTGATGACGTCAAGTCGCCGAACGAGAACGCAGGTCTGTATGGCTGCGTGGCGCCTTCGCCCGCTGTAACTGTAAACACTGGCGGGGCATCGTTTTGTTTTAACATCATACATGTGTACAAAAAGACCGGACTGTTCAAATAAGTTTATTCTGTACTTAGCTTTTCGTCTTGGTGGTTCGTGCTGTTGTGCTGCAGCGATATAGTGAGCTCTGTTAACCTGCATCAAACATTAAATCAAAAGGCAGAGCCAGGAAAGCAGTGATACTTGTGAAACAAAGGAAATGTGATTACGGCAGAATTGTGTAAACGCAGTGCTTGATTTAGACATTTTTAGATCCCGGAACACGCTCTAAATTTGTCTCTTGATTTAATAGAAATAGCAATATATTTATAATATTATTTAATAATTATTTCTGAGGAACCGGAACGCCGTTCCTTGGCGGTCCACCAGAAATCTAGCCCTATATAAACAAAAATATAAAGTGTGTGTAGCATTTAAATTGAATATAATTTGTTGTCATGAAAAAAACTAATCCTCTGGCCACCCTAGAGAATTTCAGACTAATGTAATTTACCGAAAATAGTTATTTGTTCAAATATTCTTTAAACATACTGGGATACAGCATGTACTCAGTTGTAATTGCGAATTCAAAGGTTCGTATTACAGTTGCATATCTGTTAAATAAATGACATAAGTGGAATCTGGAGATTAATGTAAGTTACATTGGAGTATAAAGTTAAATCTGGCATAATCTTCACATTTCGAAATTAGTTTCCTTTAAAAAATAAGAATTTGAAAGATGAAAACCTTTAGCAGCATGTTTTACCATGGAGGTTACCTCCTTGCCGAAGGTTGCCTCAATGTGACTGGTCCCAGGTAGACTCCCAAAGCTTTAATATGAAGAAGGAAGGTGTGAGCATTTCAGATTCACTAAAAAACATTGTCCGAACTTAATTGAAGAGTTTTCACCGAAAGTGAACAATAATTACAAAAAAATCCTCTGACTTCCCCTACCTGTTTCTCGCGTTTGTGAATGACCTGCCAGACAATTTATTTTCAAAGGTACGTCGATTTCCAGATGTCTATAATATACCAAGTATGCAATCAAAAGTAGACGTGGATATTTTGCTGGGTAATCTAGATATATTATCTAACTATATTTCTGGGCGGAAAATATAGCATGACAATAAATAGTAAATAAAATCAAAACCATCACTTTTGGTAGAGCCGCAAATCTAGTGAAACTCAATATCGTTTAGGCAACGAAAATATTCCAAGAGTCTTGTCTTGTAAGTATATGGGTATAATGTTTAATAGCAAATTGAGTAGGGAAAATCAGGTAAACTTTGTCGTAGGGAAAGCCTGGAGGTCTTTGCATTTTATTATGCGAATCTTAAAAAAAGAGTACTGGGAAAGCGAGAGAATTAGCTTCTTATCTCTAGTTCGTCCGTTAATGGAATAGATTTTTGGGATGGGAATGGAATGGATTTTTTAGAACCCTTGTAGAAATTCACAAAAGGAATATTAGATAAGAGTTCTGAGAAGAGCCAGTAAACTTACTTTTCGAAGCGATAGTAAGAAAGTAGAATGGAAGTCTCTAGAAATCAGGAGGGTTAAGGCAAGTGTCTGTGCCCTGTACATAGTGTATAGTTATTAAGCTTGGAAGGGTATTGACATCCGACTCGATAGATCCACTTACTTTAGTAGAGAGGATCACATGCACAAAATTCAGTTCAGGCCACAAAGTACAGATGCTGGAAATTTTTCCTTCACAACCAATGTTGTGGAGAATGATAAAAACCATTTCAATGACTGCTACTTCCTCATGATAAAGATATCTGGCCTGCCTAGATATCCACACAATTTTTCTGCCATGCGACCTGTGACTATTTCGAATTACCAGTGCCTGTACTTGCGAAAACAAGGTCAATAAATCATGAAGAAAACTTATGAAACAGAAGCCGTGTTTCCCCCAGAAACAGAAGCCTCGATTTCAAAAGATCCAGACTACTTACCAGGAAAGTATGACACTGGCTTACACTTAAAAGAACACAAAGACCTAAATGATTTAACAAAGTACCTGATTTTTTTAAAAAAAGTATCTGAACTGCTAGACTCTAGATTATAGTAAAGGAAAATACTTGCTGCCGGTACAAAAAAATAAGAAGTGAGAAACAGACATGAAACCTTTGCCCAATATTCTGCACTTGAAGGTATTTTTTGTTTTTGTGCAGACATTTGGGTGTCAATGAGTGAATTGTGTGTTCTTTTTAATGTAAATGAATGGCAATTATTTATATATTCTTCGAAATATAGTTTCAAAGCAGTGAAATAATTACACGGAGGAGTAATGCAGAATTGAAGGAAGGAATTTTCATTCATTCAGGCTCGCAAATCATAAAACTCATGTTGGATGAAATATTGGAAGAAAAAATGCAAGTCATTGAGTTAGAAGCTTGGCAATCATTTAAGAGAGTTGTGCATGCATTTCTTGGGACAAAGAAAGAAGGCAATTATATAATATTGGGCACAATGGTTAGAAAGCTTAAAAAAATACGTGGTGTATAATATCTCTGAAAATTTATTTTCTTCACTTTATTTTATTTTTTCCCGCAGAATTTGGGTGATATCAGTGATGAACATGGTGAACAGTTTCGTCATGATTCATCTATAATGGGGAAGAGAACCAAGGGTATAAGGACCTTGAAATATTGGAAGATTATTGCTGGTTTCTTGTCAGAGACAATAAAGAGGAATACAAGACTAACAAGGCGCAAAGCATTTTTGAGCGAAGAAAAATAAATTTCTCCTTCCATGAAGTTTCAATATTATTGCACGAATTTTCGTATTCCATTTTTAACTTGTTATAACCTCATATGAAGCATGCTCATACAATTTTGTACTAATATAACCGGAATACCAATGCGGAAATTAGTGTAGGATTTTGTTTATTTCAATTGCTAAACATCTTCATATCTCTTGAACCCTCCGTGATAAAAACTTTTCGTCAATGATTTTCGAAATCAGCGTGATTATTCCAATTGAAACCATCTACTTTCAATCTTATGAAAAAAAATTGGTTCTCTAGTGCTATTGATTTTCCCTGCGCTACAACGGATAAAGTCATTAGTCCCGTACGTGTAGAGCATGTTTTTTCCTCGGGAGGTGGCGGAGATCTTCCCCTGGTGGATGGCGAGATCCGGCGCCGACCTATCGTCGGCTAGCGGGGTTTTCTCTAACCAGGTATCTCCTACCTGCGGGACTCCGCCCCAGACAGGATAAGCTCTAGTAAGCTCCCACCGGTCTCCCGGCATGTGTGGTACTGTTGTGCATGTTAGTGTCAGTGTGTGTAAGTAAGGGTGTGAGAATGGGAGGAGGAAGATGAAGAAAAGATCGGGCGCGGTCTGTTCATTACGGTACTGCTCCGCCATTCGCCTAGTGTTGGTCGGAGAATCCACGGAAAGCTACCGATTAGGGCAGCAGGGTGCTAGAATTCTCCTCCAGACAACTGAATTCAACCTCGCTAGGCTCGAAAATCCCGCCACCGCAGGGACTCGGTCCTTGCAACTCCCTGTCAGAAGCAGGGACTGCGGGGTCACTGCAGGGACAGCAGTTGACGCCCTGACCCATCTATCCCGGACGGGGGCAGGTACTGATAATGACCAGACTATTCCTTATTCTCAAACTGTACCGGTACGTGTAAAAATAAACCCACGGGCCCCAATTATCCTGTGCGACCCCTCCCGGGTCAGTTTTGATAAAACTAAGCATTCATTAATAAATTGGCTACGCAATGCCTCCCGATCAGAGGCGCTGCAGTGACCAATTGACGCAGTGAGCCACATAACCCTGTGACTGGATTTGAAAGAATTCAGACCTGACACTCGGCTCATTTGGCTGACAAAGATTACGTTTTAGAACCTTAAAAAAACGAGTACTAGCCTGAACTCACCATACTGAGGTGATTCTGGTCTCGATACTTTAGATGCACTGCAGCAGCCGTAATGACGCATTTTTGATGGTGCCAGGTTCTCAGAAGTTCCCGACGGTACCAGCTACGCCGCTGCCCGGCCTGAGGGCGGGCCTCCAGGTGGCCAAGGCCGCGCGCGGCCTTCCGCCTTCGCCGGCGCGCTCTCGCCTCGTGCTTCGGCATTCGTGGCTCGGCGCTGCGGCCGCGCAGCGACAGGGGGCTTATCGCACATCGCTGTTGAATGGCGGCGGCGGCGACGTCACTCGCCTTTCTACCGGGACGAAGAGCCGTATCAAAGGAGAAAACCCCTTTACAGGAACGTGTCACGGGGAATCTCCGTAAAATATTAATCACACGTTGAACAATCAATAAGACAAGATCTGATGGTGCTACAGAATGGCACAGACTTTCTCCTACTAGTTAGTTTTCTAATTTCTTTGGCAAGCTTTTTATCGCAGATCAAACTACATTTTATTTTTGAAAAAAGTCTAATTCTTTCGGTTTTCTTAAGTTATAACCGAAATATTAGTTTCAGAATATCAAAGAAGACTAAAACCTTGTCATAAATGAAACTCATTGTTAAAAAAATTGGAGCCATATTTAAGAAAAGTCGTCTAAGCGAATATGCGGGATTTCAAGCTCTTTCCTACAGAAAACTTTCGAGTTCTTGAAAAGCTGCATTGGAAGTCGTTTGAATCACTTCCAGTCACAAATGCAGCAACGTATACAAATTGCTGGAAATGTTCATATTAATGGCTTGACAGATATTAAAAAAAATACATTTGCGTAATTTTTCAAGGAACAAAAGAAGACAGCATAATGAGTTTTTAGCCATCTTAAACAGTTCAGCGCTACCTGTTCAAAAAGTTAGGGGGAAAACTGCAGTATTTTTTGAGAAAATTGCGTTTGGAGATCATTTTCACAGAAAACTTTAGGGTTTTCGAGAAACTTAATAAGACATCATTTGAAGCTCTTGTTTCTTCAAATTCAATAATGTAAATAAACCGCTGTTTATGTAAATATTAACGACGTTAGCCAAGTAAAAAAAAAAAATTTTTTGTAGATTTTGGAAAAAACAAAACAAAAAAAGATACAAAATGCTTTTTACGACATTTATTACATTACATTGAACACTATTCCTACCGGAAGTTTAAAGAAAAAAAATGTTTTGACGGCGTTTTTGGGAAATTCTTTTTTCTGATATTTATTAATATTGCACATATTTCACACGATATTGCGCAAAAACTATTGAACTTTTCAAAAAGTTCCTGACCTTAATAAAATAACTAAAAAACGGACAGACGGACAGGGGGACAGACGGACAGGGGGACAGACGGACAGGGGGACAGACGGACAGATGGGTAGACGGATAGACGGACAGACGGAATAAGAATTAAATACCTGCGTCCTATTCGATGGAAACTCTTCTCCGGAAAAATGTTTAATGAAGGTTCGCGATTGACTATCTAGGCGCCTCTCGGGCATCCAAAAACTCCTATCTAATATTTCGTCGAGATTGCTGCTTGACCGGCGATCGGGAACAAGAAGGAATGTTAAGAGACTCGCCGTCTATATGTGACCGCCCTCCTTGTAGGGGTTGAGGAACGTTCTCTCACGTTGACCACTTGCACGTAATTTGCCAGCGCCGTGCCGCGGACATCGCGCGCAACAGTAACGAAGGCAACAGTCGCGTTTTTTAATTGCGTACCGCTCGCTCACCCGATCTACTGCAGACGTTTTCTTGTTATGTGGGACGCACGTGAGCACCCATATATATATAGCCAAGTAAAGTTTTTCAAGCAAAAATACAGGAAGGGGAAAATACAACCCTACTTTTTGCAATAAAATTTAGTAACTTAACTAGTCATTTAGTAACATGGATTTTTATGAGAAAAATAGCGGGTTTAGCGGGGCAGTGTGCCATCTTGCTGTGATTCGAAAATTTAAAAAAAATACCGTATTTGTATACTAAAAAGTATTGGAATATTTTCTGCGTTCTTAATCTCTCAAGGAAAGCAATTCCGAGCCAAAAAACAATAACAACAATAAATCTAATATTTTCACCTTTGAGCAATAAATATAATTTGTTATGAATATTATTAGAAACAATTCAGAAGGCTTAGACGTCACTTCGGTACATGGGGCAATGTTGCTCAAACGATGTTTACGTATTGAATATCTTGGCAAAACTGACAAATTTAATATCAAACGATGTATTGTTTACAATATGCGTTTACAACTGGGCATTGATGTACAGATACCGCCAACCTTAAAATCGTGCGTCTGTTCTGTGATCGTTAGCAGTTGTCGAGTGACTTGCGCTATTCTTTCTATAATTTTAAATTTGTTTACTTTTTAAAATTAATTCACGGATTATTCTTGGCTATCCGGGATGAGCCGCGTCTCAGTTAATTGGACTGACGTTTCGGCCATCTTGCTGTGGCCTTCTTCAGAGCTATACTGCTGAAGCCAACGAACCCAAAAATTCAATAGAATGTCCAAGAATATCTCATCCTGTAGATTAAAATGTGAAGAACGTTTCCTTGTGGCTTTTGATCTCAAATTTTTGTTTTCAATGCCCTGGAACGCTTTGTTTAGGAGATATTTAACGATACAGCTGTCTGAGTGCTGGAGGTTGCATTTGACATGAATATTTAGATGCGTTTCTTAAACAAATCCTTCATATTTTTAAAGTCAAAGTTCAATTCTGCACGTATCCGTGAAATTATCTTTCTTTAGAGACCTCATTTATAAAGATAGGTTGCGTATGGGAGCCGCAAAAGGTGTGTGTGCGCGTGCGTGCGTGTGTGAGTGCGTGCGTGCGTGCGTGTGTGCGTGTGTGTGTGTGAAAATGTTGAAAATGTCAGGCGGGGGGGTGGGGGGCTTCATGTACAGTACCCCCAAATTTTAATTTTTTTTTCTTCAAAATCTCAAAGATTCGACGCGAGCCCGATCGACACCGGTTTCTTCAATTTGGAAATAATCTACTTATGCTTTGGGCGCTAGTAGTGTTCACAGACGGTCACGCAGACGGACAGCGGACGTTGTGAAAAAACTAGTTATCGGTATCAGGGGACCCCAAAATGTGTATATCCGTTGAAATTTCCATATACAACGTATACTACTCCGTAAAAGAAAGAAAGAAAGAAAGAAAGAAAGAAAGAAAGAAAGAAAGAAAGAAAGAAAGAAAGAAAGAGTGACCTACAATACTAGATGTAATTAGGGACAAATAACTGATTGATTCATGGCTCATAATTTAGAACTGAGTGAGAAATAACTGCAGGTTTTTGTAGATAGGGATTTATAAGTCTGAAATATGATATGAGATATGATGTAATGGAAAATGAAATTATTCAAATTGTCATTGAAGTGAAAAGGCACTATAGGACTAATTACAACATCCACATACACTCATAAATCTACGACGATCATACAAAGTTGAAATATATATAATCATTTATTTTATTTATAAATAATATTTACACTTTCAAGTAAATTCAGTTCCTGAAATGTAAAACTTTTACTGGCCTGTTTTTAACAATCAAGTCACTTAAATGGTGGCAGTTTCCATTACATTATGAGCCAGAAGACAAAAATTATATCCTCTAAATGCTTCTCAACTACTAAATATTTTGCTTTTAAATATCAGACAAATTGTCACAATGTTTCCTTAGCATACCTCCCGCATGAATATACCATTTCCCAATATAACATACATCATTCTATTTGTGTGTTCATCTTGTAACAGTATTATTAGTAATTGTTTCACAAAATTATAATTCATTGAATTGATTACCATGTACTCTTCATACAGTAGATGTCTTGCAATCATTGTTGTTCTTTGTTTAACAATATGGAACATTATTTTAAAATAAAAAAATAAAATTGTAAGTAATTAGATTAAATTCATATACTAATGAATTAATGGTCAATAAATAATTTAACTATTTATTTTAAGAAAATATTGTTTTATATGTTATTCTAAAATAATGAAGAAAGCTAGAAATATAACGAAGGAGCAAATCTGATTCATAATATCCCTTATGGAAATCTTTTTTGGAAAATGCTAGAATAAATATTATTCAAATTGTTACAAACAAAGAATGTACAGTTGTTGAGCAGCAGTAGAGGTACAATTTGAACATTTTTAATTTGAGTAATTTTCATTGAAGCAGCAATTGTTATAAGTGGTCATTTGTGATTTGTTTATGGATTTATGTATATCATTACATACCTAAATGTGATATGGAAGACTATTATTATACTTTTTGGTTCCAATTAGTTTGCGGAATATTTTATCACTGCTTTATATTCTTTGCAATAATTGATTGTTTTGAAAGAATCAATTTATGATACTCCATTTCATTCCTTTTGAGAAGTAATAATGATTTAATTTCTAAAAAATTAAAAAATGTTAGAGATTGATCTGAAAGATTGAAATTATAATTGAGTTTATGGAATTCAACCAATGATTCAATTTATAAATATGTTTATAGAATTAAAGGTATGGTGTTTTTTTGTTTTGAAAAAATCTTACAAGGTGTTTGTTTAAGTTACCATGAAGAAAAATACTATTTCTTACCCTAATTTAAAACTTGATGATTATTTGAAGGTCAGGAAAAGGCAATAAACACAATGAGACAGTTAATAATTCATGACACTTTACTCAATTCTAGTCACTGTGAGCATTTGATATAATTATTATAATACAGTGGTTTGTTTGGTGTGACCCGTCTTGACCTTATTATTACAGTTATTTAGTTATTACATATTTATGTAACAAACAAATGGATATTGCATTGACGATAAATAGAGCTTCATATGATAGAAATTTATGTTTTAAATTAACAAATAAATATAAATTGTAATTGATACAGGAAAATAAAATATTTTCAATCTGACTGCATGAAGTGCGGAAGTTCAAATTGATTTTTGTTATTCACCATACTGAGTTAAGTTGATACTGCTTGAAGTTTAAGGTACAATTTCTTTGGAGGTTTCATGTAGATATGGGAAATACAATATAAATAAGTCTCTTTAAAACATAAAAGAGAATAGTTGTATTGTCAAACATTTCATAAACAAGTGATGAGGAATGAAATCGGATAAGAATAATTGATTTTCATCCTCATACTAGGCCACACATAGACGAAATATTTGACCACAAACTATTCATTTCAATTAATATTTAAAAACTATATACTGATATTGGGCTTACTTTTTCTATAAGATGCAATAAAACTATTGAGCTTATATTACAAAGCATAAATAAAGCTAGAATCAGTCTACATAAGAAAACAAAACTTAAAATGATTAGCTTCTTAGAAAATGTTGGAAGCCATGCAGAAGCAGATAAATTGAATAATGTGTAAGTATTATATATATATTTCATTACATTTATAATGCACTAATAACAAAAAGTCAAAAACATAGTGTATTCTTTTCAATTATCGAGATAATTAGGCATATAATTTTAAGCATACTGCAATTAATGTTTATTCTAGTGCATTTGCAGAAATAGCTGTTCTGCAAATTTCCATATCCACATTTGAATGACTTTTTCCAACAGGGCATAACATCTTGATGATCTTTGGAAAATTTCCTCTGAAAGTTATAGATTTTATTACATCATGATTTTAAAATTTACTTTTGTTTTAGCAGACATTTTGATATTTCTGATATACATTCAAGTCAATAATAATTTTGTAATTTTTAATGCCCTTGAAGATCAAGTCACTTTCTGAAACAAGTAGTACATTCTGCATTGTCCCATTACAAGCAATAGAAAACTAATATACTATTACATGCAAATGTCTATAAATAACTTGTATGATTGAGATGTGTTTAATAGTTCTGATTGATTTTTCCCATCAATATACTATATTTGAAAGCCATTGTTTTTATATCCAACCTATCGCAGACACACTCTGATAAGCTTAGTAGTACTATTGTGTTCTGAAGGTAAATAATTATTTTGAGTATTTCTTTTTGGAAAAATGCTCTTTAAAATTGAAAATGATTAAGCCTGCAACAGAAAGAGGACTTCCTAGTTATAAATTATTTCACTTCTTTTTTTAAAAATTTGCAAAATCAATTTAAATTCTTTCTTTTTGAATTCACGCAACATATACTACATAAATAGTATATGAAGCAGTCCTGATTGTAAGGTTTGATCTTTAAGAAATTCTTATTTCATCTGAAAGTTGGTCTTTGCAGTCTCTTTCTTTTCAGGGTCTTTCTTATAAATAAAAAAAGAGTGCTGCCTCCAATGATCCAGAATTACACAATCCAGAAAGAAATGGTATCTTACATTTTCAAAAATGTTTGGATGCATTTATTAATTCCAACATTTCAGAAATAATTTGGTGATACAAGGAATTATTTGGAAATGATTTGATTGTGCTGAAAAACCTGAGTAGAAAATATGAATGACAAACTAAAAGTTATGTTGAGACAAATCAATTTCATACATATGTATTTAAGTTGTTTTGTGCTAGTTTTCTGGTCAATGTGACATGTATTTGCATGGGTACATTCAGACCATAAGGCACTAATGATGGGAAAACTCAAAAGGAAGCTATTATCTCAGTAATTTGTGAAAACTTGTTACATAATACAAAATTATTTTTTATTACTAAATTTTCAAAACTGCGTTTGTATTCAGAATGTTTTGACTAACTTATTAAAGTAACTCATTCATATGATTTGTCAATCCATTACTATTTATTTACTATAAACAGAATCTGTTGATGTTATTTACAATTCAATGATTATTCACTATTTAATAGCACTTAGAATGAGACAGTCAAATCACTTTTGTGGCATGATATTCTAGGCCTCTATTTACACAAATTTCTTTTTCAGTTTTACAAGTGCACAGAAGATGGTATATTTTAGGCAGATAGTGAGCAATCTCTGTGGATTTACATTCTTTACAAAAATGGACTTGAATTGGAAAACATACAACAGACTCTTACCTCACTAAGTTTATTAATATTGCAGTGTTGTTAGTAATTTGCAGTATCACCTTGACTCAGTTTGATACATACTCTGAATGCAACTAGTGCAGTCTAGTCTTTAAATTCAAATTGAATCTCTTAATCAGCAGACATTCTAAGAATTATATGATGGTAGCATTGAGATCTTGGTATTTGTATCAATAATTTTATGCAATTTCAGTTCTTCTTGAAAAATAATGACAGAAAAGATATGCCTAAAGATGTCAAAAACATTCACGATTACTATCATATCCATTTCAATCAAACAAGATTTATAAGCCCCAGGAATGGTTGATTGTCTGTTTTCATTTGTAGGACTTATTTATTTTAATATTTGGTATGATTCTGTTTTCAATTTTAGCTTTAGTCCTTTGGAGCTGAAATGCATAGTCTTAAATTTGGTTTATGTCAGTACCAACAGCACTGTACTTATAAAATTCTACAAAGTATCCTGCATTAATTATATTTATTTTAAATCATGGTATACAAGGGAACATTAATTGATTTCATTGTAAGTTAACATCACCCAAACATAGTACACTCCCACAGTTGAAGCACACTTAATTATTTATGATTAGAAGATTTTTCAATTTATTTTTCCCTCTTACTTCAGTATAGAACAATGACAATATGTAATTATTTAAAATTTCTCTTTTATGTATGAGTTATTCATTTAATTAGCTTTATTCAAATAATTTTGAAGTACTGACAAATAAAACTTTTGCAGATATTTACTGAAGATAATAATTGGGGGCATTAAAATAAATGTAAATTAATTCAAGCACACACACTCACACATCCATACTTAGAAAAGTATAAAGAATATCTTATTACATTGCTTTACAGATAGGCAGGGATACAAATATTAGTATAAAAAACATGAAAATAAATTGGAAGAAATTAATATAACTTCAAAAGAAATATACCCAATTTTTTGGTTACAATATTTGTTTGCCACCATTTAGAACAATTATCTAAACAGTTTACACCCATGAGTTTCCTTCTAAATCTATTTATCTATAATTGTCCATTAGAAATACACAATAGGGTTGATATTCTCTGAACAATACTTATTTTACATGAAAGAATTAAACTGTCACTAAATAATCTATCCTCAATTAATATTCATATTACCCAACAAGAAAGAGCTAACAATACCACAACAATCTGATTACAAAATATCCTAACATTATAATGAGCAATTTTTTTTTTTTTTAATTTCTGTAACCTTTGATTCAAGCTAGAGATCAACATAACACAAATGCATGTGTAACTGTCAAACTATTATGGCAATGTAGAAAAAAACATTTGGTTAATGGATTACCAAGAACTTTTTAAATTAAACAGTATATTGGAAGCAAAATATAACAAATATTTATGGCATTCTAACAATAGATTTATGTTACAAGTTCATTAGGTACACATATTACATGAGCCTCATGTTCTGAAATTGTCATCGTACGTATTATTTCTAGGCCACTCACTTCCTTATTAGGAAACTCACAGGAATAAATAAAAGAAACAAACAATATTGCAGGTGCATGAGTACCTAAAATGAAAGCCATATTCTTATATAAACTTCATAATTCAATTTAAACAGCAGTATGCTTATATTGTTGAATATAAATTATCAACATGCTTCTTATTAGTATTAGTTCCATTGCACACTTTTTGTTTAATTGAATTATTTCAGTTTACAAGAAAGAAAAGATATTTTCTTTTACTGTAAAATGTTAGAGCAAAAATGAACTAATTAGTTTGTGTGCATTTTTTCCGAAAATTTCCCTTTTTTAAATATTATAATTTATGAACTTAATTGACTAAATCACTTTTTGTTGTTACAGCTTAATGTTTTGTGAAGAGTTCATTGATAATCCTCCAGAAATGGTTTATTAATGCCAGTTCACAGACATGTGACAATATTTATAACAAAAATGGGAGTGAAAAAATAAAATAATTCCAAAAGTGGTTACTTTCAATCAGAAGGCAAATGTTAACATAAAACATGACAGAATTATTAAAGCCCAAATGCACTACTTTGGAATGTATGATAGTCATGCACATTGTCTATTCAGTCAGGTGCAAGGATGATTATGATTTGAGTTATTTAGTGAAACTTCAAGGGAGGCATTTCTTTTATATCCATGCAGTTACTTCTGTGAGGGGAAGTCTTTTTATTATCATTATTTTTATTATAACATTTTGATTTAATAAACTGTTTTACCATGTGCCATGGAGCAAGGGAAAGTTTAATTAGCACACTAAAGGTGTGCTTTTTGTGCAGAAAACAGTGCTTTTAACAACCCCAGAATCTAGTGCCTGATAGCATATTTTATTTGTCAATGATATTTTGTGTTGTATTATGATGTATCAATTCCTGCTTTGAGCCTGTTTTGAAATAGGATTTTGTGCACAGTTTATAAACATTTTTTTAAATCTTTGTGTAAAAGAACTTTTAATTTGTTGAAAAATTACATTTGTACCTAAGGTGATAATGTGCTTGCTTCGAAAAATGTTGGTACTGATTAGTAAAATGTTTCTTTGCATCACTTCTGTATCATGTGACTCAGAGGTTGCAAAGCTTTAATTGTTTCTAAAAACTGAAGTATTTTTGTATATCATCTTACCCAATACAACATTGGGTATTTGCTGGGCCAGCTTCCAAGATAAAACAAAACAGTTGCATGACTATATGATAATTTACTTTTATAGACTGATTAGCAATTTACTATCAAATAATGCTTGAAATTTTTAAAACATCCTTTACAGAACCATAACAGTATGTATACTATACGTATTTCTTATATATGTAATTACGTATGAAAGACACAGATGCATTCAATAAATGTGTGATAAACATCAACAATAAACATAAAATCAAATTCATTTTTCAAAACATTCAAACATAATTCATCATGAAACTGTCATGCTTCATAACTGATCTTAAGAATTAAAGATGAAATTCATAAGGAATGATTTCCTGTGACTCACAGATTATCATCATAGGCAAATATTTAATTTCACATATAGTATACAAAGACTGCATAAAGTCATATTACTTTCAATGAACTGAAGAAGACAGAATTTTGGTGTGTTGGAAAAACAAACAAAGCAACACAATTTTATATAAAAAATTATCCAAACGTATTGAGTGCTATTCGTTTTGGAGTCTGAATGTCAATGTGGTCTGCCATAGTAGTTGTGCATCAATTCCTCAATAATTGTAAAACATTTCACTCTAGAGCTGCCAACAACTGAGCTAGGCGTTCCAGATCTGCTCCAGCTGAGTGCTCATGACACATTCACACACACATGCAATACTTATTTTCACAATGAATGTTCAGTTTCATGAATTTGCTCATACACAAGACAAATTGCAGACGAGACACCTTTTATTTATTTAATCACTTCATGCACTCAGTTTTGCAAGTCTTCAGTGGTATAATAATGTTTCTCTAAAACTAATTCTGCCCTTCTATGAACAAAGCTATACCATTTCATTCAAACTTTATTTGAGGACTTGTACTTGTCATAGCACCAGTCAAAAACCAAATGCACAAATCACACTCTCACACTTTCATGCAGGGCTCGTAAGTGAACTTGAGGAATGGTGTATTTCAATAAAGCAATAGTAAACAAAGAATGACCCATGCACAAATTGAAAAATTTAACATTTAGGTTTTCTGTTGGATATAAAACAACTGGCTTGTGTTATAAGTATTTTTAGATGGGTGTTTAGTAATTTGCTTTATCACATTTGATCACACAACAAATCATTCATAATTAATAAAGTTGATGAGTAAACAAATTCATTTTACTTCAGGATAAAAGAAACAATAGAAATTTTTAACAACTGTGCCATATAACACCCGTTAATTCTATATTATACACAGCATTCATAAAACTACCAAATCATTGTCTTGAAGGACCTATACTTAAACTTTCAAATAAAAAAAAAAAAATAAATAAATAAAAAAAATTAAAAGAGGATGAATTTTTTTTTTTTTTTAGTTCTGAAATTGAACTTTAAAATGACAATAAAAATTTACTTTTCAATTTTGCAAAAATTCCTGATGATGGTAAAGCAGTATTAATGTGATAATATGGTGGTTTTTTTACTAATTATATCTACTTCAAATCATTATATACAGGTATACAACAGCAGTTTTAATTCCATTTATCCAAGTACTCAAGACTAACGTTTTACAAATATGAATACAAGTTGTTGCTTACCAGAAGATTTATTTTATTTTATTGCATGAGGTTTCTGGCCTTCTCAGAATTAATTTTTTTATTTCAGTATGTTACAAAATCCATTTGTTAATTTGTCACATTTCAATACATATAAACAACAAAATTAACTTACTCTTTTATTGCTCACAAGATGTGAATTTTATACAGTGAAAGAGAGAATTAAAAACAAAACATGCAATATGAAATGTTAAGTATACAAAAGAGCAATACCACAAAAAAAAAAAAAGGTTGCAAAAGAATCATTTTGAAAAGTAAATCAATGATATTAAAATTGCATTGCTATTTTATATTCAGTTCATTTAATTTCTTGTGAATGGTGATACCTCCTTAAAAATAAGATTCATTGCAATGTCACTAATAGAATGACCACCATTACAAACAGACACAATGTATCTGTATTGGTGTTTTCAGTTAATGAGAAAGTTCTGAATGTTAAGGCCACATGCTAAGTATTCACTGTTTTCTCAAACTAATGAAATGTTTAGAGAAAAAGTCTACTTTGATATCGAATTTACTCAAATTTAAAGTTGCTTTAGAGTACAAAACATGTAGATGTATACATTTCTAAGATCACTCAGAAGATTTTGCGTGATCTTTCATGGTCTTCCGTGTAAACAGTACTGATCTCAATTTCTTCATTTTATAGGCAACCCTGTTATATTTCTAACAATGAATTCAAGTTTTGAACACATTGCAAGTGATGAACCACTAACCTTTATCTATGAAAGAATAACTTGATGATACAAACTAATTGTGGTGTGAATCTTTCACTAGGCAAATCTTTCATTTTCCTTATTGATAGTGTAGAAAATTCAGTAAGCAAATGTGAATAATTATTACTCTGTTATAGTATGAAAAAAATAATGAAATGACGTAAATATTTGTGATACTAAAGAAGTCATATAGTAATCAGTACTGCTTCCCAGCTATTAAACGGTTCTTGAAATTTTGAATTTAATTAAAAACAAAATATTGTAATTTAAAACTTAAAATTAAGAAATAAATTTTATAATGAAAAATATTTATATAAGGGAAATGAAGCCAGGAAAATAATTTGTGAACAATAGAAACTAATCATGTATTAAAATTTTAATTATGTTTAAGAGGGAGGGGGTAAAAGAAAAAAATTGTGTTATTAAATTACTTCACAAACAAAAAATAATTAAAAATTAAACTCTTCTAGGGTACTAAAAGACATTAGCAATGACTCAGTAACAAGTTCTACAAGAAATTGACTCTTAACTGATACACACAAATGTCACAACTTATGTTTGACAATATCTTCATTGGTATCTGTTATCTTATAAAATTACTTTGTATATAAAGGTCCTTTGTGAATAACTGTGATTAGTAAGAGAAACAAGGGAAGACTCGGACTAGTTTTTCACATTTCACCCATCAGTACTTATAACAGTAATATTTAATATGAAGCATTTCTTATGAAGGAAGCAACCAACCAACCAATCAATCAATCTATTCTGTAGGGATACCAAATTTACTGTAGACTCAAAAATTACTATCATAAAAAAATAACAGAAAATATATTAAAATTAAATCAGTCTCTTTGTCTGAAAGTGTATGGAATTATTAAATTTAATAGTAATTGTTGAAACCTTTTATTACCTCAGAAATGAAACAAGAGTAGTTAATATTTTTGATAGACGAAATTTTGAGTTTAGGTTTTTATGATTTCCAATTTTATTTTTGAAAAACACTTTGGGATAGTTTCACTTGAACTTTTTGAATATTTCATGATCTTGCTATAAATAAAAGTATTAATTTGAGAATAATCCATGATGTCAATTAGCAATCCATACAGTTTCAGATTAAAAGTGGTAATAGTAAACAATGCAATTTATTCACAAATGTTATAATTAATGCATATCACAACTGAGCTTTTTCTCTAAAATGTGCCTTCTGCCATAGTTCACTAATGTGCATCTTATGAATAATTGTATACTGCTTTACCACTCAAGACAATTATGATACAAATTCACCAAAAAGCACAGCATTATATATATATATATATGTGTACTTCTGTGAAAACTAAAATCTCAAAGTTTGAATAAAGCATGCATTTTAAGTAAGCATACACCCTCCAAGAAATGTGAGCTTCATTACTTCCACACAGTAATTTTAAATCACTGCTGTATCAGTCCCTCCCAACACTGAGATTTCTCCAACAGGGTCACTATTCAAACCCAATGCTTCAAAATCTGCTTGTTCATCATTACTTAAGTTGTGAGCTGAAGATATTCTTTATAAATAATTACAGCCTTTTCCTAATAAACATATTATAAGTCATTTGTTCATGAACTCCACAATATTCTGGTAACATTAATGTTTTTAAATGACAATTCAGTAACATCATTAAAGTCAATTTGTTAAGCACTAACAGAAATCTTTATAACATTTGCCTTCCTGTTCATTCACTTGTTAGAGATTCTTGTTAGTACAGAACAAGAAGTTTAAAAGCTCACAAACATCTGACATTTTCTTTTCATTTACTTTACCTTGATTGTTTTCCAGCATTTCAAATTTTCAACATTACTTCACCTATCATCAAACGCTGTCCACACTCGCAAAGCGTTCCCCTAATTCATCGCACACATGCTGGCGCCGACTATTGCCTAACTGTCGGCTGTGACTGGAACCTGCAGCACTGCTACCGCCTCTGTGCAGTCGCGCCAAGTGGCGTCGCCTGCGCCGGCGCTTACGGTGGCACCAAATGCAGATGCCGAGCACTAGCGCGCCTGCCACGCACAGTACCACACCCATCAGCATGAAGGAGTCCACAGGAGCCTCGACAAGACCTGTTGCATGTCATTTTCCATTAGGCATAATATTATTATATCATTATTATATAACAGTAAAAAACTTCGAAGGGAACATTAATTAGTAGATATAAGATTGACATAACTGTAGCTTATAGCATCTGGTGTAGTCACTTATTTTTGGAAATAGGAGGGATAAAGGAAAATTGAAAATAAAGATTAAATAATTTGGCTCATAGGTTCTCAATTGTTTGATTGATAAATTTTTATATATTCAGTTGTATTAATATACGTAATGAATAATTAAAAAGTTCATTCCAAGTAGTTTACACTAATTGTGTGTGGTTGTTTTCAGTAAAATGTAAGCATATATAAAACCAGTTTATAAACATCAAGTATTCTATTATATTTATACATTATTATGTATATTGATGCCTCTTTATATTAAATTAATAATCAAAAAAATATAATGTGACAAGAGCACCATCACTGCTAGCTTCACCAGTAGTAGATCAGAGTCACCATATAATTACATCTAAATCAATCCTGATTCAAACTTATTCCTCCACAAATACACTTTGAGAATTGCTTGTTTAAAATACAAACAATAATTGTATTAAAAAAACTTAGAAGAAGAAGACACTGTGAAAGAGATGCAGTTAAAGAAAGTTTAGTGAATGACAAATAGTTTATATTGTTATTATTTTTGAGAGTAGGAATGTAATCATATAGTCATTTTATTTACCTATTATACAGAGCTCCAGAATAATAATTAATATTTTGTGAAGTATAACTGTTTTTAGACTATTATAAATAAAGTTTTAAATTTGGAAGTTATTGTTGAGACTATTTAAATGCAAAAACTGTTTAACATATCTTATTTTTTCAGTCAAAACAAGAATTGGTCATTCTTCTCACCATACATAGAAAATGAGATAATATTGCTTTTGTGAAAAGGTTATGCCTGTGTCTTAAGTAATCATTTATAAAATATTTAACAAAATAAACACTTCTATTTTGAAATCTTTATTGAAATTTAAATTTAATCAAAATTCCTGAATTAACATTGTACAAATTTTTTTGAACATCTTGAAATTTAGTTCATTTATTTGATTGCATTGCAGACAGACATTCTATTTAATTCATATATTTGTTATCAACTAAGTATGTTTAAGAGCAAGTTAGTAGAAAATAAAGATTTTGTGAATGATCACTGAAGCAATTAAATAAATTGTCAATTAATATAGAATTTTTATGCAACAATTATGGAAAATTTATTAGTGCTTTTCTTCCTCCCTTAAATGTTATTAAGGGAGTTAATGTTAAGTGTTTCCCTCTGTGATATGAATTAATTTATTAGTTACGAAGGTGTTCACACACAGTTTCCATCAACTACAGAAGAATTGAGTTTCAGATGAAGAGGGAGGAAAAATGTTGGCGTTTGTATTATATGAGAATTGAAAATAGTATGAAAGTACTATTTCCATGTTAAACAGAGTTTAAGGGCATTTCAATTCTTTTCTAAAACTTGTTATGGAAAATGATGTTTAATTTTAATTTACAAAAGGTTAATGTTCTTAATTTTAATTTTTTCTTCTATTAAACAATTTTTCACAATTTTAACAATTTCAATCCTATCAGATTCATCATGTAACAATTTGATCTTGTATATTCTCAATTCTATTTATACTTACGTGCAACATCTGAAATTATGGAACACAAACATAGTCATATCTCTGACAGCATGCACTTTACAACCAATTCAATTTCTTTCAAGTGAACTTGAAAATAGAACAATTATTATGTGTAATTAATCTGAAACTTCAATAGTCTATGGTAAAATAGTGAACTATAAGTATCTAAATAATACATTGATGTTAATATATTGTGTTAGGTATTTCTTACAAGATGATATTCTCAAACGTCAGTGAATTATCTATTTACTATATATATATATATATATAGAAATCAACATGATACCTGATACTGAGTCATGCATCACAACATTGCATAGCAAGACACACATTTGAAGAAAAGACCCAGATGGGTGGAAAGAGACCATGGAATGTGGAAGAGTAAATTCATTTATTTTTTTGCAGCATTTAAATTTGTATATAAATATACAATTAGTGTTTTTGAAAGGATAACGTAATTTTGTTACTAAAATTTACAGATTAAAATTATTTTTTAAAATCTTTTTTTCAAAAATATTTTCTTAAAATCCAAGGAACTGCTTTTAAAATCTACAATATTAGGAAAATCTATAGAAACAATTTTTTAATAATGATATTATGAATTGGGAACATTTTTCATCAACAGATTTATTTCAACATCAATTAAATTTGTTTCAAAGTGTGTAATAACTTGTTTCTTGTTTTGAGCAACGCTGAATGTTTTCTTACATTTCCTGAATTTTTCAATACTTTGAATATAACAGTCATCCACACTCCAGGTGAAGTTGAAGTAGAGCAGAGAATGCTGAGCAAGCAGGGAAGAGCACTCACGTGTAGATTCACATGCGCTCACTCTGCGTGTCTCTCATCAGGAGAATAAGATCACAAAGCACAGAGGTAGGAGGAGAAGGGGTAGCGCGGGCCCACTCACGAGGCCGGGGGCGTGCGCACCACCTGACAGACAGACAAAATTATGTGCCACAGAAAGGAAACTACAAGGAAGGATATTGTGTGTAGAATTGTCAGTGTATTTTTTCATTTTGGTTTTCTTAGCTATAACATTTTAAGCAGAAATATGTTTTGTAAAATTTAAGAAGAAAAGTAAAATACAATATTTAGGCAGCTGTTTAAATGTTAATCTTTTATAAAGTGTTCTTTTTCCAGATGATTTTTTAATTAATTTATAATACAATTGATAATGAAGTCTCTATGATTAAAAATCAATCAACTGAAATTAGTAACTATATTGAAATTCATAGTTTATTAGGTAAATGAAAACAAAAAGAAATCAAGCAGGGATATGGATCAGAAGAATGTTAAAGAATCATTCTGAAAAACAAACAAGAATTTGATAATAAAAATAGAGGGATTTCTATGAAGGAATAAAATATTAACATAATTAAATAAAGTAGAATGAGGTATAACACAAAATCGCCATATATAATTTATAACAAGTCTATTAAATATTCTTATCATTTTAATAACTTCTATTTATCTTTTAGTGGTTAAAATTCCAAGATAAATAAATATATCATAAAGAGAGAAGAAAGGACTAAAGGAAATGAATTTCATTTCTAGACCAATAATTAGTGCATGCATGTATCACCAAACAAAACAAGCTCATAAAGTAGATACACATAAAAGCAAGCAAAAATTATTAAGAAAAATAGTTACTAATGCAACCCAATATTAAAAGGAATCTGACAACAACATTGTGAAACATTGTGAAGTAATAAAAGATACGAAGATATCTGAGCAATAGCACTTCACATAAAAAACAGTTCATCATAAAATCAGTGATGAAATATGGTGATACAAAAATACTGTGTTCATAATAAGAAACTTGTATTACAGTAATGAATTTAAAAATGTAGAATAATACAATTTGCACTTACAGTTGAGTTCATCAGAGCGGTCATCAGCACCACAATTAGCAACTTTATTACACCTTAAGGTATCGGCAATACAGTAACTACTTTTTTCACACTTGAACTGATCACAATCAGGACCTTCTTTGACTTCTGTCCACACTGCACGAAAACCTTGGGCACCCACTGACTTATCAGCAGAAATAAAACTGAAAAATAAAAAAAGTAATGTTAATGGGCTCCTTTCAATTCCTAGTTAATTTTTGAGAAGAAAATAAGCTGTCGCAAAACTACATTCAGGAATATAAAGCAGTATGTCATACAAATCTGTTAGCAATTGATTATGCTAATTTTTATTACTCTAACAGAAGCTTGTTTTAAAAATCATACCTGTCACAGCACCTTGCTAATTTGAAAGAATGTTTTCAGATTTGGTATGGTAATTAAAAACAATGACAGAAATACTAGAAGGAAATGATATAGTTACTTTTTTTATTTTTAGCCAAAACTGAGATAATTACTTATTTCCCCTCTTAACCTCTATAAGTACAATAAAACCTGTACAGGCTGGACCCTGAACACGTCAAGAACTTGTCTTAATCAGAAAATTTCTTTGACTCATGACTTTAAATAACATTTTTTACAGTACAAAATGAAACCTGTCTAACAAGAAACAAAACTTTTTTTCTGGCCCTATAAGAGAAAATACCTTAAGAAAAAGGAATTGCTGTAACTTTAATGCAAATGACAGAGTGATTACAGTGAGAGATTTTCGTAATGGAATGTTTCCTCAACTCAGTTTTAAGTACTCTGTCCCCGTCATACAATTTTGTCATGGCAGCTGCATTGTTGGGGAGAGGGAGCTGGGCAGTATTGTGCAGAAAACATTTGGAGAATGCTTGCTTCTCAAAGAGTTTGGGAATTGCCCCTCTTCAGACTCTCTGAGCATAGAATGATTTCTGGACATGGTTTCTTTTTGCACACCTCCCTGAACTGCATCGAGGAAAATAATCCCTCTGACAGAATTGCATTTCTCAAGGCCATACAAAGTTATCAAAAAATCGCAGTACACTGGGCTATGGAGGACTCTGTAAAAGAGTTGTCAATCAGTTGGACTATGGCCATTAGTCAGAGGTCGTGTTTTGCTACAAAGTTTAGCAGTTTAACAATGGCTATAAAGAAACAAAAGTTTTAACTAGAAGTAAAAGTCAAGCTTATATAAGCAAGTAAAACTGTTAAAAAACATCAACAAAAGCTGTCAATGAAAACTCTTGAGTTATTCAATTGTGAAAAAACACGAGTTCACAGCACACTCAAACTAAAGGTTAAAATATATAACTAATTGGAAGGTATTATACAGATATGCAATCTCTTACTTCATTTAATACATTTTTAAAAATTTATCTTGGTTCTGTATGTGTGCTTTATTAATATATTAAACTAATAAAGTTATGTAATTTATAAGTTTCATTTTAGAAATAACAACATTATTACAAAAATGCCAAAAACAAGCCAAACAACCCTTTTTTATACCTGGGTGATTCTGGCTTAGGCAGATTTTACTCTATATGGGTATGTGTGAAGTGTCTAAAAGTCATGGTTTACCTCCAAACATCGTGTTGGACCTCCTTTTGCCCAGCAAAAAGCAGCAATTCAATGTGGCATAGACTCAACAAATCATTGAAAGTCACCTGCAGAAATATTGAGCCTGCTGCCTCTACAGCAGTTCATAATTGAGAAAGTATTGCCAGTGCAGGATTTTGTGCACAAACTGCCCTCTCAATAATACTCCATAAATGTTCAATGGGGTTCATGCTGGGCAATCTGGGTGGCCAATCATGAGCTCAAATTGCCCAGAATGTTCTTCAAACCAATCGCAGATATTGTGGACCAGTAACATGTTGCACTATCATCCATAAAAGAATTCATCGTTGTTTGGAAACATGAAGTTCAAGAATGGCTGCAAATGGTCACCAAGTAGCAGAACATAACCATTTCCAGTCAATAATCTGTTCAGTTGGGCAAGAGAACCCAGTCCATTCCATGTTAAAACAGCTCACACCATTATGACCAACAGCCATCATCAGCTTGCAGATTGCCATGCTGACGACTTAGGTCCAAGCCTTTGTGGGGTCTGCACCATACATGAACCTTATCATCAGTTCTTACCAACTGAAATCAGGACTCATCTGACCAAGCTACTTTTTTCTCAGACTCTAGACAAGTGTCTAGGGTCCAATCATTATGGTCTCTAGTCCAGGAGAGGCGCTGCAGGAGATGTGTTATTAGCAAAGGCATTCAAGTCAGCCTTGGCATAGCTTATTAAAACCAAATTTCACCCCATTGTCCTAACAGATATGTTCATCACATGTCCCCCTTTCATTTCTGCAGTTATTTCATGCAGTGTTGCTTGTCTGTTAGCACTGACAACTCTACGCAAACACTGCTGCTCTGGGTCCATGGGCAGATCCAGCCAATCATTTAGAGGGGGAGAGGGGCTTCACAAATTTTGTTAAATGATAAACATTTGTTATTATATTGTATATTATTTTGTAGTGTGTATACAATACTCTATAATATTATTTTATTAAATAATTACATAATTCTAACATAAATATTTAAATAAATTTTGCCAAACAAAGAAAGGAAATAAACAAAAACTCTAGCCCAGGGGGAGGGGAGGGATATGGTCCCCAGGACCCCTTAGATCCTGTATCCGGCACTGTCTTGGTCATGAAGTGAAGGCCATCAGCCGCTGTGTTGCCTTGATGAGAGGCTATTCCTCAAATTAGGTTTTCTCAGCACATTCTTGATACTGTGGATCTCAGGATATTGAATTCCCTAACAATTTTTACAATGGAAGTCCCATACATCTTGCTCCAACCACCACTGTGTGTTCAATGTCTATTAATCCCCATTGTGCAGCCATAATCACGTCAGAAACCTTTTCACATGAATCACTCGAGTACAAATAAAAACTTTGCCAACACACTGCTTTTTTATGCTTTTTCTTCTTGCCACTGCCACATGTAAGCCTTTATTTATGTATTGCAATCCCCTGACTTTTGTCACCTCACTGTATACTAAATATAATATCAAAATAGTCATATTGGTTTGGCAAAAAATGAATTTTCAGCAGTATTTTATTTTAATATAATATTAACAAAAACAAGAAGTTTCTAAAAGTAACACTTAATTAAGGAGATAGGCCCACAGCCTTTTTCACTCCTGGATAATTAAAATGTAGCCTATTGTTATGAAAAAGGTATGCATTTAAAATTTCTTTTAGAATCTATTTTTCCTAACTCCTCATAATTAAAGAGTAAAGTCATTCAAATATTGAAGCTGTTCAAAAGTTATGTTGTAAGTAACTTACCGGTATTACTGAACTCAATTATCAATGATGA
>BOPP01000122.1:2172312-2197587 GCA_017312745.1 Gryllus bimaculatus | reverse complement strand
TTACTTACTGAATGTGAAAAAGTTCACGAAAGAAAATAATGTAGTATTTAATGAACAGAATATCTATTTATTGAAGGAAAAAAACATTCAAATATTTATCTGCGAGATATAAAGTGACAGGATAGTAGGATTGGTTTTACTGTGAAATAAAGTGTACCTGAGGCGAACACTACTCCCATCAGACATGTACTGCCACTTTTCTGTAGGAGCTTTTTCTCCACAAAGTTCAACTGGTGGTTCATTTGCTCTGTGCCACAATCGCACCACAGCAGCTGGGCACCCTCGATCTAAGGCAACACGTTAATGTTATGAATAAATTACTTATCTTGTACCTTTTATACCATAGTGCCACAAATATATTGTAAGTAGATAGATATTTGCTTATTTTACTCACTTGCTGGGTCTCCTTCCACTGCAAATACTTCAAAGTTGAGCAGTATCTTGTATTTTGGCCGGACATTTATATACCAATTACAGGTCTTGCTGGCAAGTCCTTTTGCGGGACTATCATAGTTTAGGGGAAAGTTAGGACTTCTAATTTCTCCATGTTCTAAACTGCTTACATTGCTACCACAGTCTGAAGCAAATCAACAGAGACAATTAAAATTTGGATGTGTGGAAAGAAATTAAAAATTAACAAATGTTTTTCTGTACTATACCTCCAAATATGGACTTAGCAATTTCAAAGGTATATCTAGCTTTGAAACCACTAAAGACACCCTCTTGATCAGAATGTAACAATATTTTTACTCCTATAGCACCACGATTTGATTCAACTGGCCCTGGTGCAGTCGTTCCACAGTAACGACCTATGAGTTTTTCTGTTCCGTCTCTATACATGTTATACATTTCTAACCAATCTTCTTGACAGGTGCCACTGGAAATTAAATTGAAATCAAGATGAAATGTAGATTCCAGTACCATAAATATTTATTTATTTTAGTTCTTCGTATTCATCGGTATAAAGTTTTTTACCTGATTAGGAGCTTATCAACATTAAAAGCTCACAAGTAATAAAAATTAATACATACTTGTGAATAATTACAAATAATAAAATATAAAATTAACTTAAATATCACAAATCTAACATTATACAAAACATTAAGTATTGTTAACCCTGGAAAGCCTGAGATGAGTCCAACAGACTACTTCCATCTTTTAATACTAATAAAATTATTGGAAATTTGATCTCTGCCCCTAGCCTCCAGGTATTCTTTTAAATATACCTTCTAAGTGTTACCTCAAAATATCTCTCAATTTTTTGTATTTTTTATTCACATATTGCAACCAACATATTTTTAGGTCACAGAAGCCGGAGGTGAATCATCAAGACTCGTTTGTAGTTTCATATTTTTCTTTTCACCAATGATATTTTAAATTGTTTAGTTTTTCTGAGAAAATGTATGGTTATTGTAGAGATTGCTAGACTGGTCTTCTGCACATTTCTATTGTTGCTAGTGAGAATTTTGTGTACATTTATCTCTACTCACATACATTTGATATGATTGCACAGACCATTGGTTGTATCCAGAGTTGCTTCAGTGCATGATGATTGTGAGGATTTGTGCACTCTGGCTACAAATATTTTCTGGTAGTAAATATTTTCAAAATTGAATCTCGAGATTTTATACCTCTGCGTGAATCAAATATTTTCATTTGTGTAGTTATCAAGATGTCTAGGCTGAAGCTATGACAATGTCTGAGGTGGATGCTAAGACTCAGGTGGGCCTTGATTTAAATGATGAAAATTTATCTGATGGATTATTTTCGGAAAGCAAAGATAGTGATTACGACCCCAAAAATATTAATAGGGAAGATAGATAATGTTAGGGAAGGATAATATCCTAGGGAAAAAGATAATATTAATGTCAGAAGTAACTATAGCAACACTGTTGAGTGTGAAGACGCTGTCATTACAATATGTGCAACAGAAATGTACGTTCGGGACACTATTCATGTCGAAGAGAATGTTTTCGGTGTGAAAAGCAAATTAATTGTTGTCCAAAAATATAATAAATAGTCAGGCTTAGTCGGTTGGAAAAACACATGGGCTTTCTAGGGTTCAAAATTGAATATTCTGCTAATCTATGGTTTCATCAAGATAAAAAATAGGGGGGAGCAAAATGCAGACACAAGTGAATCAGATGCATACAATGATATCACTAATTTACTGAGTATCTCATGAAAGATAGGATTGAAAGAGGCAAAAAGAGTTTTTGAATTGGCAAGAAACAGAAAGAGCCCCAGGTTGGTGAATTGGCTTAAGTATGGAATTAATAAAATATGGAGGAATACAACTGGGAAAGAAATTATCAGAGGTACTGAATGAAAAAGGGCAGAATTAATCATACCAATAGAATGGCAAGTGGGAATGAATGGTGATGAATTAACACAAAAAAGTCCCTAAAATGAAATGTGAGTATTAAAGAGATACCACAAGCAACAGGATACAAAATAAATGCAAGCATTTTGAAAAACAGGTTAGAGATATGTAATGAAAGAATATTGCAAGAAGAAGAATGTTTTTTAAAAAAGGGAGAGGAACAATTGCTGCAATTTTGTTTCATAGACCAAATTATAAAAAGAAGATGAAAAACCTTTACCAATAAACTTTCTATTCATGAATCAATAGAGTGTATGTGATAAAATGATCAGAAAAAGTCTAGAACATTCTCTAAAAATAGAATAGAGATAACAATCTGTAAAAAGTGATAAAGCGCTTATATAAGAACTCAAAAATTAAGATATAAAGCATGAATGAGGACATAACATGAGCAGTCCCAATGAAAAGAGGGGTCTGTCAAGGACGCAAGTTATCTTTCAATATTAAATAAACCACATAATGAAGAGATGTAAAAGAGATGTAGGAAATGGAATAATTCTGAAACCCAAAAGAATAATAAATATGATTTTGTATGTAGATGATCATGTATGATCATGTAATTCTGACAACAATAGAACATAAATTTCATAGAGGATCTTTTACGTTATTTAAGATTGCCGAAGATTATGGAATAAAAATTTTACCAACAAAGACTAAAGCTATTGGAATCTAAGCAAGAACACAGAAGTTAAATGTAGCTATTTGGCAAAATTAAAGAACAGGTAACATATTTCACACATTTGAAAACCAGATTGACATTACATAATGCAGATATTAAAATGAAATTGCCTAGACATAACACAATTAATAGAAATATCAAAACACAAAAAAAATATGGCCTTTGAGACCAAAATTAGACTACACAAAGCAGAATCTAAATCAACGGTGCGAAATGGCAGTGAAGCGTTTGTGTTGGAGAGGAGAAAGAAACAAAAGCTGGAAGCTGCACAAATGAGATGTTCGAGATCAACCTTAAATATCAATAGAAGAGATAGTGTTAGAAGCCAGGACACAAGGAAGACACTGAAAACAAAAAATACAATCAAGAAAGTAGCAGATTACTAAAGAAAATGGCAAAAACTCATTGAGATAATGATTGCAAACATGTATTACCACAGATGCACTCATACCAACCAAAAGGTTGGAAAGAATGTGGAAGACCACAAAGATGGCAAGACCAGGAACATATTAGTGGCTAAGGGAATGCTAGGTTTTAAAGGAACAGGTCATGCTGGCCTAATCTTTACTAGCTGATGATAATCTCAGTTTTCTTCAACAAGAAATAAATAAGTTTATTAAATACCAAACATTCTTATGATGGAAAGAAACATAATAAAAGGTAAAAACAAAATATTATATTTACCCATAAGATCCAAAAGTTGCATTAGCTGAATCTGCTCTTACTTTGAAGTGATCAAACACAAGAGTTACTTGCTCATTAGGTGTTCCCAAAAAAAGATAAGTGCAATTAGTTTCACTGGGGTAATTGGATGGATAACGTGGTGAATTGAATTCTCCCTTTTTTCTACTTGAACTTCGATAGGTAAAAATACAACTGCCATCAGGTGCTGCTGTTCCAGGAATCTTGTAATCTGAAGAAGAGTAAAGGGAAATATAAGAAAAGTAAAATATATATATTTTTAATAAACATTTATAATTGTTATCACAGTAGAATAAAAGGTAGAAATGTTTCTTTGATAATTCTTATTAAATCATACATTTTTTCTAGTTTGTAATATTAAAGGTAACAGTGAGAAGAAGCCTAAAATATTTGTTGGTTAAATGATATCATCTGTAACATGTACACAAAAACAAGAGAAGTAATACATCTATTTATTTATTTACATCAAAAACAGTTAAAAGCTGTGTGTAATGTGCTACAGGGAGAAGTTAATTTGAAATTACATTTATGTCCAAAAGTACAAGGGGCCATCTCAGCATTTGCTCGAGGTTCAGGGAAACAGGACGAAAACCTGATTGAAATGGGCTCATATACACAACAAGCAGTGTGGAGGCTGACTGCATTTGAAAGAATTCTGAAAACGTACCGTAAAGAACTTAATGTAGTGTTCAATTCATTAAAATGGATATTCCATTTAAGGTTTGACTGAATTGAAAGACCTAAAAATTTTGTTACCTTAACATCAGTCAATGGTATACTGTTCATTTTCACTGAAGTGCTGAGCTGTTTATTTGAAATGGAAAACCGCATTGAAACAGTTTTCTTTTCATTTACTATTAATTTATTATTACGGAACCAATTTGAAATATCTGATATTGTACTATTTACAGTTTCTTTATTGCAAAGAATATTTGTATAATCCGATCAATAAGTTATTTCTGTTATAACAGAAACAATACAACATCAATACCAACATCTATAAGTTATTTCTGTTATAACAATAAAGCTAAAGAAGAACTTTAACAGTATTGTTTAATAAGTTTTAGTATTGTTTCTGTATGCATTACTGAGATATTTATTTAACTAGCATCTATATAAATATTTTCACACATTAAAAGTTTTTTTTTTATATTTAAATAAAAAAATCATACCTGTTTCAAAAGTGTACTTTGCTTTAAAACCTTGTCCTTGTACTTCACCACTACTAAATACCATAACAAGTCGAGGTCCATCTGATACTACGACCTTGGGATTACTATCATCATCTCCACACATTTCATGATCAAATTTATCATAAGAATCTGTGGCTTCTTGACCCTTGAGGTAAACTTTTAAATAACCATCTGTGCAGCTAGAAAGCAATAGGATACAATATTAATCTCCCAATGAAGGCACAATGTTCTTTAAGCACTGAGAATATACAAACACTTACTCTCCTCTCTCTCCGCCCTTTGGTATTTTGAACTTCATAAATTCCAATCGCACTCTTTCTAGATGCTGTGAATCTTGCATTCCATAAATGAAGTAACGACAAACAATTTTTGGAAGGTAGGGAAATGGATAATTGGGGCTGAACACATAACCACTAGATTTCTTTTTGCTTAGAATTTGTTGGTCACATTCTGAACCTCTTATATGTTCTCCATCATTTTTACCAATAAAATCTGCAAAAATTAAATTTTTAGTAACTTCTAAATTCAGATAATTGATTAGAGAAAAATTATTTTTAATTTCATAAATAATTAGCTTACCTAGTTTTACAAAACTCTCACTAAACTCAAAAATTCCTTTAAAACCTCTGTTTTGAGTATTGGCTGTCCGTTGTATTGTGAAAAATGAAACGAATAAAGAAGCTTCAGATGAATATATAACTAGATTACGTTGCTGCCCACAATAAGTTCCAATTACTGCTGATCCATTATCCCGTCCATCATACACCTTCACGTAGTCAAATGGACAGCTATAATGTAAAAAACACACACAATTTGAAATAATGAAATGCAATTAGATATGTAAGTTCAGTAATTTGTTAAATTCATGCATATAAAAATAATGACATACCAATTTCAAATTCAATATTTTATTACAATTTATAAAATGAAAATTTGTTTCTATGATTATTTGCAGACGAAAATTGCCTTTCATAATTATAAAAAATTGAATAAAACTTACTGTGCACCTCCAAAAAAGAGGTCAAAATCTCTAAATTCAAGTCTGACTCTTTGTGTTGGAGACCCTAGGAACTGGTAAGTGCAAGTTAGGTCTTTTGGGTATGTTCCAGGGTAAGTTGGTGATACAATTACACCTTGCCTTTTACTCGATGCATGTACTGTGTAGCTGCAAGGAGTATTGGGCACAGGAGTACCAACTTCATACTCCGCTGCAAAAAATGATAAAATAATTAATTAAAAGGGATTTCAACATTCATGTTAAAGAGAAAGAATAATAAAACTAGTCATAAATGTATGTTTCTAATCAATTTATTGGTCATCCAATACCAAGGCATTAAGAAATTACATTAATTTTAATGATTAAAATTTTTGTTGATAGTTTGGAAAGAATTAACCAAATATTCTTATGTGTTATAAGCATTCAATCAATTTAAACTGAAATATCTGTGTAGCATCTGAGACATTTCCAGGATGTTTCTTTTGAATACTTTTTTCGTGGTTATATTCGTCACTTTTGTGTTCTTTGTTTAAGAAATTCAATTCTTAGGTTCCCTAATAATGCTTTTTTACATGCTATTCAAATACTTCATTTATGATTTGAAGATCATAAGAAAGGATGAGAGCATATTGACTGAATATGTGGAGGACAGGCCAAGGTGGTGTTTTCGCTCATGCTGCTTTTCTGTTCAGGTACAAGTCTGTAGAAAAGCAACTCAACTATAATAAATACTATAAAAAATAAAATAAATACTATAAAAAAAGAAAGAAGACTTCCTTATTTCATTGTTGGCCACCGTATTTTTACTTTCTCTTTTATGTAGTATAGAGAAAGTTTTGAAATAAATTGATTTTGAGCTTTTGATGACAATACATGTTTTAGGGCTCCCTAACATGGAAAACACTGTTTTTAAAAAGTATTTATGTTGATCTGTGAGCAAAACCAACACTTAAACAGTTTTCAGAATATTTTTTTAAATGGATTTTCTCCAATTGATCTGGCTCAACTTGAGCCCTAGTGAATTTAAAGTGAACCTTTAAATTTTTTGCATTACTTAAGCCTGTAAAACATTTTTTCTTAAATTATTATGCTTAAATAGAATAAAGTGTGCTAAATTAAATGGTAAAATATTTTTTTTATTGAAACATATGAAATTCAAAATATTGCCAGTCTCGAATCTGTCCTGCGCTTTTATTAATAGAACCATATGTCTTTCTTAATGTTTTCTATTCTTCAGTATTTGATCTTCAAATCCTTTCATGTATTTTTTCATATACAAGTATATTTTGCACAATTATGTGTCAAATTTTGACAATATTCTAAAAATATCTTAAAAACATTGTCTGAAAAATGTCTCAGTTCTTTGCTTTTGTATGGATAGAGATAAATGGAAAGATGAAGAACTTCTTCTTCATCTTTCCCTTTGTGCCTTTAAGCATCAGAAGAATAGAGAACACTGCACTAAATAACATTATATTAGTTGCATTTTGATTAAAACTTTTGAATTTTTAAAAATTACATATGTGTAATTTTCTTAATCATCTAGTTCATTTTCAATATTGACTTCACAGGGGAATTTTATTCTTAAACTTTGTGAAAACAAATGCTTCAAATAATCTCTTGGGCTCACATTCTCAGAGCGAGTCTCTATGGGGTTGGGATTCTGGAGCTCAAGAAAAATCATCATCATCATCATCATCGTCGTCGTCATCGTAATAATAGTAATAATAATAGTAATAATAATAGTAATAATAATAGTAATAATAATAGTAATAATAGTAATAATAATAACAATAAACTGCAGGCATTTAGGTATGATCCTGTTCCAGTTTGTGCTGGTAATCTTCTAGGTGTTCCTGATTTTTCCATCTCTTAAAAGGTCTTCCAATGTCTCTGTTTCCAATTGATTTATATTTCCAGATGAGTTTTCATAGTCTGTCACTCTCCATCCTGAAAATGTTTTTTCCACCTCTTTTGTGATTCTTCAATCTCTTCTATTAGATTTTTGGTTTCTTGTTTTCTTCTCAACCTGTGTCCTCTCATGACTCCTAAGAGGTGGCTTAGGAGAGTAGTTTATGCCATTTGTATTTTCTGCTTATTGTTTTCCTTCATTATCCACGTTTCTGAACTATATAGAAGCATTGGTTTAGCTGTGATGTTATGAAGTTTCAATTTTGTGGTGGAATCCATATCCTTCCTAAAGTGTTTTTCAATGGTTCTTCACATTCTGTATTAAATATGTAGTTTTCTCTTGATATCTTCTTGAGCGTGGCTTAGTATATGGATTCTGTTTCCTAAGTAAGTGAATTCTCTTACTGACTCTACTATTTCCCCATTTATTTCAATTTTAACTCTTATTTGTTCCTTTCCTTGCATTGCTATGGATCTTATTTTGCTTATATATATTCTCATGGAATATTCTGGTGAAACTTTTGATAGTTCAAAAATTGCCCTCTGTATGTTTTCTTCGGATTCACTACATTCACTCACTACACTCCTGGTCATCTGCGTACAGGATTGTGTCAATATTTTTATCTCCTTTGATTAAAATTACCTGGTTTATCTTCTTCCACCAATTCCTAAATGGCTAATATAGATGTTGAAGAGAATCGGCAATAAACCACAACCTTGTCTGAAGCCACTGATAGTTGTTATTGATGATGAGTTTCTCCCCTTTCCTAGCTGAACTTTTATTCTGGATTTCTCATAGAGACTTCGTCCTACTTTATTTACATGATGTGAGATTTTCTCCTCTTCCATGATTTCTGATAATTTCTTCCCATCAACTCTTGTATGCTTTTTCGTAGCCCACAAATATGACAAATGTAGGTAAATTTACTACTTTTCTTTTATCTATGAGCATTTGTAATGTGAAGATGGCATCTTTGGTGCTCCTCTTTCTGAAGCCACACTGTTTCTCACTCAGAAATTTTTCACTTAATTCATTGATTCTGTTCCTTAAGATATTTGCATAAATCTTTGACATTGATGATAGTAAAGGGGTTCTCCTGTAGTTGTTGCAGTCTTTCTTATAAAACCCTTTTTGTGGATATTGATGTTTAGTCCTTCCTGCCAATCTGTTGGTATTTTTGTTTCTTGACAAATTTTATTGAAAAGTTCAAGTAAGGGTTTCTTTTGGTTTCTTTCCCCCATATCTGTTCCTAAGCTTTTTCTGTTTTTTGCTTTTCTCAATTGTTTCAAATTCTGACATTCTTACTAGGTTATTTGTGTGATCATCAATGTATGTCTGTTCTGTTTCTTTTGCCTGCCTGTTGACACAACCTTCTTTGTTCCAAAGTGTGTGGTAGTGTTTGATCCAATCTTCCTCTGTGATGTTGTTCAGTGAGTTTGTATCTTTTGTATTCATATTAAGATGTTTCAGAATTTTGATCCCTATTCTCTGAGGACCCATGATGCCTCTCTCTAGACTTTTAATATGTGCTCTCTAATTCTCTCTTCTGTACTTTCGGCAAAGTTGTCTTACTTTGACCCTTACTTGCTTATATTCTATATAATGCTATATAATGTTTTAATGTTTGTTTGTGCACATAGGTCCTGAAAGCTTGTTTCTTCTGGGCTATTATTTCTTTAATTTCACAGTCCCATTTCCTGAACCATTTCTTCTTCTTGCAAGTTTAATTCCCCTGCTTTCCTTCTCTGCAACAAGCACCGCTTGTTTAATTGAATTCCAGAGTGTGTCAATATCATCTTTATCTATTGTCTGCAATTTGTCTTCTAATCTTCTGTCACACAAGTTTCTACTACTTTCATCTTTTAGCAGATCTACTTTGAGCTTGGGTAGTTAATTTTCTCTATTTTCAGCTTGCAAGTTCAGTTGAATGCTCAAGAAAATGTTCAGTTTATACTTCTTTTCATATGTTACATACAGTTTTTACTGTTGTTTGACAAAATGAATCAAATAAACCCAATCAAATCAAAGTTTGTTCCAAATTTTCCTCCAAAAATTTCCAGATAGAAAACAAATTTGGTCATCAGTGATATGAAAGCCTCATATTAATTAAATTATTAACAGACTGAAATAGCGAGAAGATGCAAAAAAAGTACATTATTTTCGATAAAACACAATATTATAGGAAAGGAAACTAACTCACCATAGCAAATTGGAAAATTTCTAAATATTGTATTTAGTTTTGAGAAATTGTTTTTTAATGAATGCAAGAATGAAAGTTTTGAAGATAAAAAATACTTCTGAGCATTATTGTTCCAGAAGCAATGAATGATGTTGAGTGTCATACAGATAAATAAAGTCGGTTTTGAAATGACATTATTGTTCATGTATTTTGCCGGTCTATTTTTCTTATAAACTGAATTTTGAAGATACTAGAAAATAGACATGATGGTTCTTACTGGGCAATATGATTATTATCATTTTACATATTTGTTTAAAATAATACATGTCAATACATACAATAATCAAGTATGTATTATGTTCAAACATGATAGTTTCATCTCGTAAGGGGAAAGCTTTGTTTGATTTGAAATCCAAAATAAAATATATAAATTTTGCTGCAAATTAATTAGATCTAAAATTACTCTTAGAAGCTTTTTACATATAATATGTATGAATCAATTAGTACCAGTGCCAGAGCTAGACAATTTTGGGCCCAGGGCAATGCTTAGTCTCTCCCGCAAAAAAAATTAAAAATGTGAAAGTTATATCAAGATGAGTTATTTTATTTCAACATATAACAAAAATTACAATGTTTGAGAAAAAAAATCTACAGAGAGCTTAAAAAGCAAAAAAAATATTGTGTTTAGTTTGTTAATAAAATTACTTGTTAAATACAAGAAATAATAAATATGAAGTTCATAGAATCTATTTTAATGTTAGTGACATTCGAATGCATACATTTTTTCATTTCATAGATAGGGCCTACATACAATGTAAATATCATTATCTGAGACATAAATATAATGGAATACGATTATTATTTAATAAAGTTACTTTCTGTCAATGATTTGCATGCATTTTATTACTTACTTTTTACTAATTTCTTTTTTAATTTTTTACTATTTTTTTCCCATCAGTCACATTATTAGGCCCCTTGACTTGCAGGACCCTGGGTGATCGCTCGATCTGCTCATGCTTAGCACTGACATTGATTAGTACCTGATATTTTCTATATTTCCATATGTTTCCTCAGTACAATATATTTCTTGTCCCATAAATTTAGAGGCAAATGAATGTAAGCTTACATGAATTATTTGGAGGAACTGCAAGGTAAAGTTGAAGAAAAGAAACCAAAACTGATGTTCAAGAAGATGAGAAAGTAGAAACTAAAAAATGGAGATCAACTGTATATAATGTTAAAAAAAAAAGTGCTCTGAGGACAGGTACATGAGATTCGGCGAAGCAATTATCATCAATAAACTGCAGGTCTAAATGGCAAGTACTTGATGCTAGGCTGCACCAAAAAATCTGTCCTCTGCAAGGTCGACTTAACAATGCACACACAAGTCATATGAGTGACCATTATTTCAAGCTGAGAAGTGTAATGCAGAAAAGGCCATAAATATTGCCTTCAATGTGTAGCTAAGGAGCATACATTTTAGGAGATGAAAGAAACAGAGATGCTGGAAAATGTGTCCTATGTTCAGTGTTAGACTTAATTACAAATTTCTATTCAACACCCATTTATTCTCATTAAGAAACATCCTGAGTGGTGTAAAATTGCACAAACGTACTTATAAATTACAAATTCTCTTTCATATTATGCATATGTTTAAATCTTATGGAAGGGTTACATTCATCTTACTGAAACAATAACAAGAAATGAGAGAAAGTAGAAAGTACTGATCTGAAAGTAAAATGTATTGCTGAGCATAGTCAATCATTTTAAGTCTAATAATCTATAACTGTTTTGTGCATGTTTTGTAGAAATGGAGTCTTAGTTGTTTTTTATACATTTTTTCTAACTGAATATGTAAAAGAGCATTAGAAATGATACAAAAATGTTAGATACTAATTTTTACAAATAATGATTCAATTTAATGGAATCACACATCAGAATCTTCATTGTCTTCTACTCAGGAAGATCTGATTTTGTAATGAAAACAAAAGTTGATTTCTTGATATTCATATACATGTTGAATAAATGTTATACATACTATCATTAATGAAGGCATATCTTCCAGTGAACAAATCAGGTGTGGTAGCATTTCTGTCTGTGTAGAAACCAAGGGCAAGAGCTTTATAGAGAGAAATTCTCCGTCTTGGAGGTATGGGGCCGCAATAGCGTCCTCCAAATGGTGAATTGATAAGTTCGGAGGCTTCTGGCTGCTGTACCTCAGCATACACATCCATGTACTCGTGGATACACCTAAAAGGAGAAGAAGAACAGTTGAGATGGAGAGAATGAATTTTCACACAGAAGATTTCAACTTTTTTTCTATCATTATATTCAATTATGGAAATATATGCAATTTAAAATAGTAAACATATTGTAAACATTCAATAAAAACAGATCAGCATGGTTGCTACAAAATGAAGACACCACCAGACACATATTCAGCACAAAATCTGAAATTAAGAGAAGCTTAATACTCAAAACATTGCTTTCTTCAGATAATAAAATTCACTTTCCTTTCTATTACACTTACACAAGTGTCATGTTATGTCATATTATAGGGTATCAGGAAGGTATATTGAACGATATTGGATATCTCAAGGAGGTGGTTGAGAAATTATGAAGGATACAATATGTCCTAACAAGCAATGAAAAACAGACAAACATATAACATCAATAGTTTAAAATGTCTTACCTCAAATATGATGGCAACAATACTGATCATGTTTCAGACATACTTCCAAGTTATACTCATTTTTAGAACATGCAAAATATCACGACTTTTTGGGTGTATTTCGATTGGGAGGAAACAAAAACAATAACAAAAAACCTATTGAATATTTTGATAAAAATACATGTAACAAATAGAAAAAATAAAATATAACATTTACTATTTTTACCTGGTGTTGAGAAAGTAGCGGCTACTAAGAGACTGAAGTACAGATATTTTTAAAAAGTTAGAAAATCAAGAGAAAAAGGAAGAGATATGAGATAAGGAATGAAATATCTTTTTCCATTTCCAGGTAAAATACCTTTGATCTGATGCAGCAAAGGCACTGAACACTGTACCTAGCAACTTGATTTCAAGCAGTGAATAAACTACTGCGCTACACTGTGTCATGTTAAAAAAAAAATTATCCAGCTGGAAGAGAAAAGAGATGAAGAAAGTCTCTGTGAAGAAAAGTCTAGAAAAGATAAGAGGAAAAGAAATGTATTTCAATTTGCTACACCTAAAAGAGTACTATTAGTTTACAAGGATAAAACTTTTGTTAAAGAAAGTGTTAATTTAATAAATAGTCAAGGTAACACTGAGAGCTACAAAATTGCATATGTATATATGTACATGAGTGTTTGTTGAAAAACAACTCACTTTACATGTTATTAATACAAATATATCTGTTACTATTGTGATGAAACATGCATTCTGAAGAAGAAAGAAGATTGGATGCATAAAATTTGAAAAATAAACAGGATAGTGAACTGAGTAGTACTCACGAAGGCAAAACTCCAGCTGCAGTTCCACTGCCATGGAAAAAAGCAAACAAAGACCAACAAATCAGGAGAAATGAAAACTCTGAATCGCGAAGACATGCAGTCACCAAAAAACATACACATAACAAAAAATGTATACAATAACAATCTACTCCTTGTGTCCTGTTAAACAACTTTCGATTGCTTTCCTGTACATGAACAATACATGAATAACGATTATTGTAGGAAGTATGCCATCAAACACAACACTTCACAACTTCAAGAAAACACTGCATACAGTATTTGCTAACAGCAGTAATTTAGGTGATGTGTACAAGTATAATAAGATTGAAAGCACAACCAGGAGGCCAAATACAAGTCTACAATTATCTAATATACTGGATAAAGACATCAACTTTCTAAAACAACAACTGCAGAAGCAGAGGAGGTGAGGAGCTGAATTGCAAGGTTAGTTATTACTAGTATTACTTTAAAACATGTTTAAACAATACTGAACAATTAGATAAAATATCTCCATACTGTAACATTGTACAAAATAATCAATATACATGTTCAATGTAATTGTGAATGTATGCTTTGTATATGGGTAATTTCCAATAAGGAAAAAGATTACAATATATTAATTATTTGGAAGTAATACATTAAAAATTATTCATTAAAAATTATAGATTACAACATTAGAGAATCTAATCCACAGTAATTTTCTTCATAGAGGACAAAAATTTTTATTCTGAAAGTTGACTACCTACTAAATATAAATATCTATGATGGAGGAAATTTGCTACCATCTTTAAAACGTATGAATGAAGTTGCCTTTAAGGTAAGATTTGAAAGTTTAATGGTATTGCTAAAAAATATTTTTTGTATTAGATTTCCTTTAGCCAGTGCTTCTAAAATAAAGCTTTTACAATAGCATATAAAATATCCAGTATAAACATGATGTTAGTGCTGCAATATGAAATTTGTAAACAATATAATCCTGTGAACATTCTCTCATTCATCTCCAGCATTTAAATACTCATTTTGGCTGCAGAATAAAAACAAAATAAAAATATATTTAAGAAATTGGATTATTTTGTTATTGTTCTTATATTTCAGTCACAATTACCAGGTATTAAATAAACTGCTGCATCTCAGTTTTTATATGAGAATTTAATTTTCACTGTCTGTGTAAATGATGGAATAATTAAATGAAAATTATTACAATTGTTTGGCATCTACTGCTAATAGTTGTGGATCTGGAACCATAAATGCGGTCTAAAATGACCAGAAAATTTACAAAAAACATAATGGAGCAATGATCATAAGCTATGTGGATATTCAGCTTTTACTACACAAAATGACAAAGGTTTTAAGTTACTTACTAATCTATTGCAAAGATACACTAACACATTTGAAGAGCAAAATCCAAATATCAAATTTTCTTCCAAATCTTTTAACTGAGGATGCAAGAATAATTAATTTTGCATTTGTAATACCTTTCATCTTGCAGAGAATGGGAGGACATGCTGTCTTGCTCATCCAAAGAGCGTAAGGTCACCGTTCACAATCCAGCCTGTCATATCAACTAGATGCAAAAAAAATATTTATAAATCTTGCTATCAGATATAATTGTCACACGTATATGACAAAGGTCTCTATGCAATAGTACATGAGGTTCCAATTGCAAAATAGATTAGTTAATATTGCCTTCTCACAAAATTGCATAATTACATTTTAAGTTCTTGACACAATTATTATGACACCTTTGTTATTCTGCATTGCTCCAGAAAGAGTACCATACGTTAAAACAACTATTTTTAAAATATAATTTTTGAAAGCATATGGATTTTACTGTATATTTTCAAATTGAATACAGCAGTTTACTGTCCTGAGTCAATTTGAATATTTGTTTATAATAATAATTAACATGATATTCACAGAAGTTTGGTATTTAAAGTTATTTTACCATTGAAGTTTTATAGTCCTTTGCAATTTTCTTAGGTGTTGTGAGGTTCAACGGTTTGGAAGAGGATTGTATGGCTTTCCTAGGATTTTATTTCACAGGCTACATTCTAGGCGTGCTGAGGTGCTTATTTAGAGACCAAGTACTTACTCAGGTGGTGTCCCTCTCAGATTAAAGCTGGTGAATATGAGTTCTACTCGCTGGTGAGGCCCAGCCAGGAAAGTATAGATGCACTGGCGAGAATGGCCTTCAGGGTTCAGGAAACTTGGTGCAGTGAAGGTGCCGTTTTGTGGCCCACCAACTCGGCTCACGAATGTTCGATCACACTCTGTGGACAAAATAAAGAAAATATTCACAACATACGCATTCATTATCAACGAAAGTATTTAAGTTATTTCTTATTTAGGTGATAAACAATTGATTTACACAAAATCACATTATTTAAACATTTTTAGCTCTATGTAAAATGACCAAACATTCTTTAGATGAAGCTAATATTTGTACTCTACTGGTATATAAAAAGTTACGCAGTAGAACTCTGATTATCTACTACTTTTTAAAAGAAAGTACCTTTGTTGGGGTGTGATCAAAATTGATTGATGAAGAAAATAATACCTTTACAATACTTATGAAAGAAATAAAGTGCAAGAGAAATTGTGAACTGAACCCTTTTCATCAACAAATGAAAAAAATTTGATCAAAATCAACAGAAATATTATACTAAACAATCATGAGATATGTGTTTGAAAACCCTTTAGAAATTAAATATTTATCACAAAGCTAAAAGTATATGAAGAGCTAGGGAATGTTTTCATCTAGATTTGTGAAATTTTATTCATTTCTTTCTATTATCAGTGAATTTCTTTTCACAATCTTGGTAACCAAGATTCTACTGTGAAAACAAATGTCCCGAAAATGAGAGGAGACAATGTAATAGATACAAAAGAATGTCAAATTAACATACTTCAAACAACTTATAAATATTCAAAGTAATTTTAGCATTATTTACAGCTTGCATATACAGTACATAATCCCAATAGTTGCTTATAGACATGCGGAAGAATACATCTGTAATACTAAGGCAGAACCTGATATGTCATAAAACTTGATTTTTCAGGAGAAACTTTCTAAAGTATATATGTTTACTGATACTAAGATCTTATTTACAATAACATGGCAAGTCCATTACAGTGCTTCACCAACTACTCCCCTCTGGCTTTCAGGCAGCACACTGCAAAAATTCCATATAGAGAAAATATCAATAATAAAATTACAAAAAAATCAACTTTTTGACATATTGAGTTCTACCTTAGATTGCAGGAATACTGTACATGTGAGAGGAGAGTTCAGGAACTTTGCACTTTTCAAACTATTTATTTTCTTTGATCAACTTCAGTTGCTATTAAAATATGTATTTCTTAATAAATATGTAATTTCATTGGCTCTTCAAGAAAAAAAGATGAGTCACACCAAGCCAGTTGTCAATGAATAGTAATTGATGGAAACTGACATCTTTGTGTGTAGAAAATCAGGAAATGCAAACTTTTAAATACATTAAATCAATCCATGAATATTGAAAACCATCTTTCTAGAACTTATTCTGTATAATATTTTTCCTTAAGCTACTGGTATTATACAAGTATTCTTTATATGTAGATTGATGGTTCTAAAAATGTTAGCACTGGAAAGAAAAAAAGAGAAAAGGTTTTGACAAGACATTTTTTTTACAGTTTATTAAAATGTCCAAACTATTCAGAATCTTCCTTTGATTTAATCTTTGCGAGAAGAAGAAAAAGAACCTCAAATAACAATATGACAATGTGAAATCTGAGTTTAACTAAAATTTATTCTTATTAAAAAAATTATTAGTAATACATTTTCACTGCTTTTGTTATAAGATTATATATAAAAAGACAGTCAGAAGAAAGATTGGTTTAATGAATTACTTTACATTGAACCATGCAATGCATTTTAAAATATTTTAATAACTTTACTGCTACATCAGATGTGGATCCACAGGGAGGGAAATGAGGGAAATTTCTCCTCTCCCCCACAAACATTTTTCAGTATCTATTATTTTAACTTGTCACGAGAGTTTCAAGCAAAAATATTTTCGGATTATCATTAAAATGAATAGAATCTAATTGCAGAAAGAGCTGAGTGTAGCCTGAGATGTTTTACAAAATCTTTAAATATATATTTATATATTTTTAAATATATTTTCTTGAATGAGGGAGAAATTTCTAACAGAAGAAAAAGGAGAGAATTTTAAATCATATATGGTAATCTTTGATTTTTATGATAAGAAATTTGTCTAGTTTTGAACTCTTATTTGAATTTTCAAAGATTTTAGAAATATAATAATTATATATTTATATAAGGTAATGTAAGTTATCTCATGAAATAATTTTAGAAGTCATTGAAAAAACTTGTTTATTGTTATTGACCGACTGAAGGAATGTTCTGAACCTGTTGTGCAATAAATATAATTTTTCAAATTATAATCTGAAACTAATGCTTTTGATTAACTATTGTAATCATTTTAATACCTCTCTCTGCTTTTAAATTTTACTATTAAAAACAGAAGATGCATGATCCTCACTTCCTCCTCATGTACACAAACAAGAACGGTTGAAAACAGTTATACTAGAATATTGGTAATGCATTCAGTATTTCCTATTGATAACTCATTGGTGAGTAAAGTAGGCATAAAGATGTGTTGAAGAAGTCAGCATCATTGTTTCTTGATAATAACAAAAATGTTGTAAGTTACGATGCAAATTGCAAGATGTGTATGTTATTAAATTTCTAATGTGCCACTTATGGAAGTAGGAGATAAAAAGAACGATAATAAGATTGCCATGCTATCATTTTAATAAACAGCACTGGGGGATCACTCAAAGTGTTTAGAAAGGACCAAATCGAATAGGAGAAGATGGGGTGCGAGCACAGTTGGATGCTTCTCATCCCCAACTACTTGCTCAGCCCCACGTCCCTGCGTCCTCGAGCCTCCAGGGCCGTCTCCCCCTCCCTCCCGCCAGGCTACATGCGCCATCCGAGGAGGTGCAAGGGGTCTGGAGGTGCGCAAAGGCGTCGCTAGGGGGCAGTGGGTCCACAACGATTCAAGACAGCCCCGCCCCCACCGCCGCCGCGACGCGGGAAGGCGTGCAAGAAGACAACAACAACAATAACAACAACCAGAAGAAGAAGAGAAAAGGAAGAGACGGGGGAGACAGTGGAGGGGCGATAAAGCGACATGCACAAGGCTTGGGGAGAGTTATAAAAGAAAAGTGAAGTTCTAAGGGAGGAGAAAATAGCCGAGACGAATCAAGAACGAAAACCCCGAGCGCGCCGTTCCGTTCAAACGAAAGTCTTCGGGTGTGTGCATTTCGAAACGAGTTCGTTCCTTCGCTCTTTTCGCGAAAGTCCGCACGAATCGAACGGAATGTTAGGGCGGCCTTAATTGTTTGAGGCAAACCTCTCGCCTTTCCGCCGCACAACTTAGTCCTTTGCAATTTACGTGAAATTTCCCCGAAGGCGAAGACACATGCCACTTCAGAACCAGATTCACAGAGGCGATGATTTGAACGGAACGAGTACGCTCGCGTTTCTCATCCTTCTTTATAGGGACTATTTCCACCGCGTTCAGTCGAGAACAAGAAATGTTTACACCCTTTTGCTTCCTTGAAAAAAAAAGAAAGAAAGAATGATAATAAGAAAAAAGAATAATTGCGGGTAGGGCAGCGACCCCGAGGGCGCGGCGTGGGCGGGCGGGCACACAACAAAGAAGAACACACGTACTTGGAGCTTTGGTAGGGAAGGGCCCCAAAGTAGGGGCGGAGCGCCCCAGGCCTGGGCCGAGCGTGTTCTCTACCGGCGCCCTGTCCACCGTATCGCGCGCTGCATGCCGGGAAAAGTCAGAAAACAAAACACTGCATTAGTGGCGGCGAGTACACGTACCTACCTCAGCAACAGGCACAAAAATTAACCGGCACAACTTTAAAGTTTTGCTTTCTTGCTGATGATAAATAGTTAGTTTTCATTGTTATGTGGACGTCTCACCCCCCAAAATCTGCTAATTGAAGATTCGTAAAGATTGCTGGTTTATAACTTGGAGAAAAACTTTCCTTTTTACTATGGACTGAGAAATTCAACGGATTTTAGTTTCTGACATAATCAAGAGTTTACTTAAAAATAATAAATTTTTTTGGAGTGTTGTGTCCATATATATTACCATCTTTTCCAGAACGATGAACACATATTCGTAATAGAAATAGGCGTTAAATATTATTTGAGAAATCGCTCCCAATTAAAGAACGTTCAAGTAATGCATTTACTTTAATGGATATGCAAATATTTTCTTTGCACCGCCGTGAAAGAAAATTGATGGTAACACTCAACCAACAAATATAAAAAATGCTTCAAATTCAAAAAGAGTTTATTCATTATTTTTTTCGGATTGAGGTTCAATCATGACCAAGTATTATGATAAATTATTTTCTCCAAATTCAAAAGCACATTACTTGAAATTTAGGATTGCGTACCTAAGAAGTGAACAGTTCGCATAGTTCAAATTGAAAAAAAATCATGATAATTGAATTAATTCGAATACATATTTATACGTGTATTTATTTTATAAATGAGCGATAACAACCCCGGACAGTATTGAAAAAATGCACATCACTATTTAGATTCCATTAACCTCTTCATCAATGAAAGGTTGAAATAGTATTGTCTGATATTGCTGTTTTCTTCTAAATAACTCAAATAACTTTGCCTGGTGCAATTATAGGACAAACAATTTTGCAGCAACTCTTATCGAGAAAGGAAAGATTGTAGAAGTTTTCGTTGTCAATTCTCAAAAAGGATACAACAGGAAATTTGACAAGAAAACTGCGAGTAAAACACGTGAAAGAGAAAGAAATAACATAATCTAAAATAATTTAATAGGTGAGAGAGAAATGACCTTCCGTTAGTTCTCACAGGATGGGAACTGTCAAGGAAAATGAAATATAAAATAGGCAATCTGAATAATTCATTTCTAATAAAATTTTAAAACAAAAGAAAGGGTCAGTTATGAACATAACATCGTTGCACTATTATATACAAAACATTATATACCTAAAATTAAATTTTCAATTTCCTCTTGATTTTTGACAATATATTCAATAGATAAATAATTATTACCATCTTCATCACGATGTATCAGAACACCTAAGATTTTTCAGGCATATATGAAATGAATGGAAGGGAGATGTAGACGATTTTTGATTAAAGGAGGAATGAGAAGCAGGGGAAACGGGAGCTCTCCGAGCAAACCTGCTTTGTTGACCACAAATTCTACCGAATGAACGGCTCGGGTGGGGGTGCGGGGCGTGAGGCAACGCCCGGTGGGTGGGGTGGGGGGGGAGGGCGGACTTCGCTCCGCACGTGCCGAAGGCAGCGCAGTCTGGCCCGGCGGAAATTTGACGGATATTGCCGGGGCCAGTTCATCTGTGGACGTGACGTCAGCGCCGTCTGGCCCAAGCGCGGGCTACGAGCCTTGGACAGCGCTTAGCGCTCTTTCCTCGGAGGCGCGTCTTGCCGCCTCCCCTCCTGGGTCCTTTCAAATTGCGTTGATCATCAGAATCAACAACTCTACAACAACCCTCGTTAATAAACGAAAAGTAGTGGTTGCGTCTCCTTGTTTCACATATTGCTCGCGTTAATAGTTATATATGCAGCAAGGACATTATAAGGGTTCTAATGATTGAGCAGCGACAAAACGCCTTTGGAAACGTTACAAGTATACAAGTATTCAAGTCCAATAGAAAGAGAACAATTTTGTCCAAGGAATAGTAATAAAAATTCAGCTACGTAAGCAATTAAATTATTCAGAGGCCGTATAACATCTATTTGTTAATTTTTCCAGTACGGAGAGAGAAGGTTATTAAAGGAAATATTCTAATGACCGACGATATACTGAAACGATAAATATCTTCTTATTTTCACGAAACATTGTAAAGAAACCAGAGACGCACTCAGGATTTTTCCCGGGGGAAGGAGGGGGGAGGCTATAGGCATAATGACCAGCCAGCTCGGGGCTTTACTTGAAGAATTGTTTATTTCCGCTGAATATAACATTTATTTTTACTGTTGACCTTTAGTTAATATTTATAAGGTTAACAATTTATATTTTCAAATATTTTGTTGGAAAAGAAAATTAGTAAAAGCTATATTTCCTCCTCCTATGAGTCCTCCCCTCTTTGCCTGTGCCCCTGAGTAAAAATATGAACGTGGAATGATTTACACTGATGCATTGTAGCGTACAACTAAGTTTATACTATAATTGGCAATTCACACGTGAATTGTCCGCTCCATCCATTCCGTATCTTTGATTAATTAGTGCTTTATAAAAACTGTGAATTCATTAATGTTATGCCATTTTCCTAAACCATCTCTGTGTGTTGTATCTAAATTGTACGGTCCACCCGAATATTGCCTCGTATAAATTTGTAATAAAAAAGCGAAAGAATTCGAAACAAAATACAGGAAATCACCCCCACCTATATCTTATTATGTAATCTACGTTAGAATGACGAAGTAACTGTTTCTTCAAAGCATGAAAGGTTCACATTTATTGGAATCATAACTATTCACTTCGTGATTATCCTTACATTCGCTACTTGCTTTGAATTTGACGACAATGACGAATCGCTCGGCATCGCTAACTGCATCGTCAACATCTTGCCGTTGGTCTCATAGTTGGGCTTGTCCCCTTTGCCACCTCGTGGGTCTGGGAGCGGGCTTATGAACTGTCCACCCAAGCCAGTCAACAATCACTCTGCAGCCATTGATACGAGGCAATATTTGCTGTGCACTAACTGCCGGGCTTCGACCTAGGTGGAGCAGAGGTTGGGTCGTCAACTTCACTCTGCGGACAAACACACGCTTCCACCAGCACGCGTTCTCCCAAAAGCTTCCCTATCAAGGCAACGTGTAACTCGGATACTAGGGAAAAGTGACGTTTGCCAATTTCCAGCTGTTAATAAATTTACGATAGTATATTTTATCGGCTGAAAGTAATATATTGAATATAAGAGTTTTAACAGCAATTTACATGCAAGTCGTCAAGGATTAAGGGAAATTATTCTAACTCCACATACGCGAGTTCAGTACAAATCATTACAAGAAATTACTTGTCAAATTAATTCAACAGAAGGAAATAGTCTCGTCGATTTTTTAGGCAATGAATTTAAGGCCATTGAAAACGACTAAAAGAAGTACAGTCAAAAGAGGAAGAAGCGTAGGCGGTTTGCATAGAACCGTTTAGATATGATGAGTTTCTAAGTAACATAAGTACAGGTAATAAGTCGCAAAGGTAGCACATGCGTGGCTTTGTTGATTTTCTAAGTTCTCTGTACAGATGAACTTGACATAAGGCTGCTTCAAGTTCAGACGATTTGCCACACAATTGAGTGGAATGTGTTGCATCATCTGGCATCGTAATTTCTTCTGATCTCTCAAGATGGTCTTTCAGGTGTCCAGCGGCGTTCACATGGATCTGTGTTTAATATGTCAAACGCCGTTGGGGACTCAAAATACCAGTTATAATATATTAAAAATTTATATATAATAAACAAAATATCACAGACTGTAAATTAAACAATGCATTAAAATATATACTGCATGTATTTAACTTTTAAACATATTTTTATTAAAATTTAAAACAAACTAATAAACGATTTATAATTTTAGTTGCAATTTCCTCTCGAGAACTATTTCTGCAAATCTGTCTATAATCACACGCATTAATTGATATCAAAATGTCTTGCTCCACTAATCCTAACGGGAGTGATCCTAGGCGTTCTTGCATAATCGTCGATCTATCAGTTTATTTTAAACAAAAATATTACAAGTTTTGAAAAACCTCTTTCACATTTGCACTAGGGACTGGAATGTCAGAATTGTATTCGCACGCCTGCTGTTCTGATCAGCGGTTTTTCGTCGTTCCCCCGTGTGAAAGATATTTCAGACGAATGCCGGAGTAGCGCCCTATAAAACGGGCCACGAACTGTGCGCGATCTTTCTCCTTCCTATTATCTCACCAATCTCACCACCATCATCCTGTCAACTGCTTCGCCGGACGCCGGATATTACATCCTAACTCCAAACCAACAGTTCTGTTTTAAACGCAAAGCCCAAAACGTCTAGGTCTCTCAGTAGAAAACATGAAAATCAATTCTCAAAGGACAAAATACTATCATGATAGATACACTCTTCAGTAAGAAAGAAAAACAAATTAAACACTCAAGCATTCTATCAAAAATAGTCTTTTAAAAATTCAAAATAAAAAAAATCGTTTTTTATGATAAAGCTACCAAAAGTAAGGAGTTTCACATAAAATTAACTCCCTGCTTAACTAACCTGCTTTTGCCCTTTCCCTGTTCTTGTAAAATTGGATAGCAAAACTCTGTAAAATCTGTGTGATTGACCAGATAATAAAAAAGAGATGTAAAGAGTATCGAGGAGGGGGAGGGGGCCTCACGCAGCGAGAAGTCTGTTCCGCCCCGAGCGGGCTCGCGGGCATCCGTCGATCGATATTAACGATATTATCACCGAAGGTCCCGGCGCGGCGCGAACACCACCTCCTACGTGAACCTTACCTAACGCTGCCAACGTGGCACGGAACTTCCGTTCCGCCGTCACCTTTGATCTGCCTCCAAAGGCTCTCGGCTTGCTCTGTGTTTGACAGTATACTTAGCACGAAACTTGACTGTACTTCACACGAAACTGTGAATTTAATTCTTATTTATTTACTTATCTGTTTACTTCATAATTTCTTTTTCCTGATCGGACTCATATTCAAGGGGTAGTGAATGTTATAGTGAGTGTTAGTGAATGATGATAGAGGAATGATGATCAACAGAAACCAGCCAGAGGTATTTGTGAGAATCATTCGCGAATCTTTGTCCATTACGAATTCCATAAGCTTATGTCTTGAAAATGGGTATTGTATGAGGGAAACCAAATGGGCAGACCTTTATGCTATAGAAGTCTCTGACCAGGGTGTGGATAACGATACTGCGGTGGCTAAATGTTGGAGGTTGGATCCGGAACGCATTTAGGTCGGTTTCATCATTAAGCGCAATGTGAAAGGCCAAGTTCATGAACCAATTCATCAAACTCATGACATCACCAATTTAGAACTGAGGCAATGAGCCATTACGTCCTGTGAAAGAGATATCGTTGAAGGAAAATAAAGAAAGTAAGGAAGGGGGTAAATGAAAGTTAAAAGACACTCGAGGGTAATAAATTTTTATTGTATTTTCTCGTGTGTAGAGAAATTTTGTTGTTAATAATCGATATTAAAATATGCAAGTAAATAAACTGTTTAAGGGTTCCTGTTAACAAAAAGTGCTTTTTGAAAAGCGTCTTTCTGTGAACAAGTACCCATAAAATGTGGACAGGATTTTCCCAAATATGAATATTGCCCGAATATTGCCAAATATGAATATAGATCTGGACGAGCTAAACGCTCTGCAAATTTGAAACAAATCTAAAAAGGATACTTCCTATGAACCCAACGGAATATGTTCAAATATTTCTCAAAAACGAATCCAAATATTTTCTTCTAATTTCCTGCTAGGATTTATCGATATGTGCTTGTAAAAGGGTTAAGTATGATTTTATTTAAATTCTCTGAAATTTCGAAAATGCAACACCGTCATTATGAATTATACATCGTTATTATTGAAGGTAGAGATTATTTTCTTAATTCGATCAGTTCCTCACTATCAGATCTTTGAAACATAAT
>BOPP01000122.1:2148866-2171984 GCA_017312745.1 Gryllus bimaculatus | reverse complement strand
GTACATTTTTTCAAAATGTTACGAATATTCACTTGAGTGGGGTGGGCGGCAGGCGGGCGGGCGGGCGGGGCGGGCGGGGGCGGGACGGGGCGGCGGAAGTGAAGGAGTAGCGGGGACGAATCGGAGGGGAGGGGAGTCGTGGCAGAGGGGCGAACGTTCGTTTGTCTAACCTCAAAAGTGCCCGCGCTGCAATCGCCCGCCGGCCGGTTAATTCCGCGACCGCATTAAGACGGGTATCGCGCCGTGGGAAGGGGCAAGGGGCGGGTCGAAGCAAGAGCGGAGGAAGGCGGCTGAGGTGCGGTTCTAGGCCGTGCAGGCGGAATAAGGGCGGCAGGGCGAGGTTGGAGCGGAGTGTCGAGACCGGGGGGCGGGTGGAGCGACGAGCGCAGTCTGTGTGTCATAGGGCTCGAACAGGGAGGAGCAACGAGTGTGGCTGGAACTGGAAGCGGTGCCGGGGGCGGAGGCGGGCCAACGTGAAGGAGGCATGGCGGTGTCAGAGGTGGGATGGGGGGGAATGGGGCGTGATGACGCATGGGTTAGGTCAGGGGCGCGGGCCGGGCCATGAGCAGGAGATAGGATTTGGGGCGCAGTCGGGGATTGGAGGAGGCTGGAGCGCGGTGGGTGGGGTGCAAAGGTCTGGAGTGTGAGAGAGGGGGGGCGAACTCTGAATGGGGAACGGGCGCGAATCGCGAATGGAAGTGGCATGTGCATGAGACTCGTGCACGAAGGCGAGGGGCGAGAATGACGGTGGGGGCGAGGGTGTGGCGAGGATTCGCGGGAACGGAGTGCGAGAGCGTCGGTAACCTCCCCCTCCCCTAATGGGCGATGGGCTTCGCTAGTAGTACGGGAAGACGCTAGAGAAAGCAGAGGACTGTCGCTGGGTTAACCAATTATCTACTACTACTATAAAATATATATATATTTCTACCATTTTATATTATACAATAACGTAATGTAATTTTCTAAGGTTATTTAACATATTTCTTTTCTTTTGGTCTCAGATCTATAAAAATGCTAAACAATTTGCTAGTGGTAACTCGCCATTGTTTCGGGACGTTTTGAGTAGCATGCAAATTGCATTTTAGTACTTGGTAAGTTCATTATGCATTCAGCTGTATTTCAGCGAACAAGAGTGAGGTTATGAAAAGAGATGTTACGAAGCAGATGGAGACATACACACTATTCCAAGATTTTTGTTACAAACAAGTCTTGATTTGAAATTAATTCACGAGAGTGTTTTTGTGTCTACTAAAATAATAGCGATTACATCCCAGAGAGCTAACATGACGTTCTCTAAAGATTTATTCTAAAAAAGGTGTGAAGGCCCACTAAAGGTGATGATCTAAAACGCGTATTTACTTTCAGTCTGATAACAAGATACGAATAATCAATATTTTTTTTCTATAAGAAAAGGTGTCAAGCGTTGTTTTAATAAAGCCCTTTGTAGTTCCCCCCAATGTCCAATGACTCTTTGAGTTAAATTTTGAATGTTCCGAAGAAAGAAACAACGTAGAAATCAATTTAAGAGTAATGGGTTGCACCCGAAACCATTTTATCCCTTCCTCAGGGGCGGGAGGGGGTGGACGGGGGGCACCGGTTCGCGCTCTAAGCGGATTCAAAGTTTTCAGCGTTGCGCGAAAATCTAGTGTCACGAGCGTAGAGCCTCGTCGAACTACGCAGCAGCGTTGTGAACACGTGTGAAGGAATGACACGTTCCACACTCAAGTGCGTATTAAACATAATAATTCATTTTATTGCACAATAATACAAGATTACAAATGATACAATAATAATATGAATTCCTTAATTGCAACTGGAGGTACATTCAGGAATATAATCATGTTTATCAAGTATGCATCTCGGATGCAAGGTTAATTGATAAGGAAACTTAACGTGTCATAACCCAGAAGGTTGTTGGCAGATGTACGATGAAGACATTTGAATAAAAAACGTAAACGAAAATGAGAACATAAACATATGACGAAACCGAAGAAGTTCACAAGCCACGAAGTATACTTTTAAGTTAACATCTGAGAACAATGTACTATGGTTTTTCACAGCAAGATCCAAAGGACGTCTTGTGATTCCATTTGACTGCGACTAATTCGTTTTGTAACAGCATACATCGCAATTCATCATCATTGCTTACGGAACGTTCGTTGTGATACGAAATGGCTGTCAGCGATCTTTCACTCACGGCTTACGAAAAAAATAACATCCATGCTTGTTCGTTTTATTTTAATTTGTTTTATAGCACTTAACAGTAGAATTTATGTGCCGCATATTTATTGCATTGATATCGATGAGTGGCTATGTTTAGTGTATGTTCGACGCTATTGTGAATGGTTCGTTCATGTTTATGTTATGTCATCACATGTATATTAACGTTTCCGTTGTGAATGGCCCTTAAGGGTGTATCATTGCGCAATCCCCAGCAGTGCAGGCCAAATGCTCTCGCAGAGCAGATAACGCCTGAGCGGAATGTTCGAAATAGAGATGGCATTCGGTACTCTCATTGTAATACTCAAATTTAAATTTAGGAATAATATCGTAAATGTGGATTTATTTATGTAATTGTTGAACATTTTGGGGCGTCAAATTTACATTAATTAATTACTTGTTAAATTCACCGACTTCGTTCAACGTTCGCATGAAATAATTTTCGGAAGTCTTCTTACCAGTGCCCGTAGTTCTAGAAATATCTAATAATTACATCGGTTATAAGAAATTTAAAAAAAAACAAAAAAGTGTACAAAGAGTTAATTAAAACCAGTTCAGTAAGGTGCTGTGCAGTATATTGAAGCGCTTTGAATTATAGAATAGCGCCATATAGTGTTGTGAAGAGGAGTGCAGAGATATCATTTGTAACATTAAGTTATAAATTATTATTATTATTATTATTATTATTATTATTATTATTATTATTATTATTATTATTATTATTAGCCTCTACGACAGTTCATGGGCGGCGTGCTAGCTTCCTGTGGTGTGATCCCGCGTTCGATTTTAGGTTGGGACAAAAATAGAGTTGTTGCTTTCCTTTAAATCATCTCTGTTTCTGTAGCTGTGTGCTCAAGCAGGCGAAGTTTGCTGGTTACGACGAAGATCACGTTCGCTAGTTACGTTCGCCATGTGTTTCATTTGTGCCCTGCAAGCTTGAGAATTATACTAGGCCTAGGCCTGGGGGACACCGTTAGCTACTAGCCGACAAAGCCGGATAAAAATCGACCCTAAATGCCAAATGCATACAAATATAATATAATATAATATAATATAATATAATATAATATAATATAATATAATATAATATAATATAATATAATGTAGCCAGTTTGAAGCGAGTCGACGGCGACGCACACACGCTGACTTGCTCAGTGCTTGAAGTATCTTGCGCGAGACTTGACTTGGGGTCTAGTCAGGAAGTTGGGTATACTGTGCGGAAAAACAATGAAATGAAGGGTAATTCTTTTACTGCATCACCCCTGTTTCTTAATGAAAATATATAATACTCTGAAAAAAAAAATAATGAGAACTTGAATATTGTAATTTTTGATAGCAGTCATTTAGAACGCCAAAAGAATAATTATATGAAAACATAAAGTACATAAAATAAAACGACGAGAACAGTGAAAAAACCTAACTTTTTACTTAGCTTTATCTTGTGAAATGCAGAATTTGGATCTTGTAAAGGTTGGAAGAAAATATTTAAAACTAGTGGACCTGGCAATGCTAAGCTATTGAAATGTATTACATTTCACACGCAATGGGCCATGTGATTGTTAATCACGTTTAGGCTCTGCAAACATTTTAATAAATGAAAGACTTTATCGGGAGTGTGGGTTCGTTCTATGCTCTTGTTTGGACATGGATGTCAAGCCTCCTAGTGTTAAAATGTTCTCTCTCAAGATTGGGCATGAAATCGCTATGACACTGTCTTGGAGAATTACATTTACTTGTCCGACATAACGGTTAAGTAGTAATTCCGGCTGATATTTCACAATCGCCGGAGTAGAATATGCAGCAAAACGTAATACTTGAGAGTGCGGCGGGTTGCGTAAAGCTTATGTTCAGGGGCACTTGAGTTAACAAAAACGATAAAATCATCAACGCGCGTCTATGTGCTACTGACAATGCAAACTCCCGTTGTACGATGCATATATTTTTCACGAAAGTGCAAGCAATAAGTTAACTCAGTGTTATCACAATCGGATGAACGATACGGTAGTGCATAAAATACCAACATTGATTTTTATATATTAGATTATTAGTATCTAAATTGTTGTGTCACAAATGTCACTAATATATTACAGTAATCTTGAACTGTAGTGCAGCAAGATCAAGTGAGACTCGGGGAGGGAATGAATGGTGTCATCTCAGCCCTACCCACAAACCTAAAATTATAATCCCATATTCAGCATCTATTTCTCCGTCTCTTGCATCCAAGTAAATTGTATAGGCTTGGTGAATGCTAGGGTTTGAAGCACGTTGTTCACGCAACTATATATTGCAATGTCTGAACCCGCCTGACAGCCTGATTAGTGACTACACAAATTAGATTATAACTTGTATCATGCGCTATTACGCCAACTAAAGATTGTGTTATTAAAGGGGAACCAGCGACTTGGCTTTCAACCACAACGCACTAAGCGCTCTATGTGGACTGCCAATGAAGTTTTCGCGGTTGAGCCATCTGTCTCTCATGACCGCCAGAACAATTCTAACCGACCCAGCGGTGCCTCGCCATTGGCTGGCTTGCTCCTAAGAGGATGCACGCAGTTATTCTTCACCGTGCCACAACAATTCAATATGATCAACCTGCATAAAATTGTGCATTTGACTTATACCCTCACTATCTGTTTAGAATCTTTTCAAAACGTCCATTTACCGACATTTACAAACTGTGTTGTATTCATTGCAAGCGTGTGATTGGCTTCAAGAGCTCTCACTTCAATTTTATTTCCGCGTTCTCACCAATTAAATTTATATAACACAAGAGGGTTAATTGTAATCACTCATTTTATTCCGCAATGTGAACAATGACAACTCAAAACTCAATATATACGAGTTTTAATGCATATTATCATTCTACCCACTATGCACCACGTCCGATGCTCTGAACTAGTCTCAATTTTTTTCTTCTTAGTCACTTCTCCTGGTATTCTCGTGAGAGATGGAATTCATGTGCTGTGTGTAGAAATTTTCTCAACGTTGTTAAACAGCTTACAGTCTCTCAAATGTGTCATCATGAGAGGAACTTAATGATTGTTGCATCTACTACCAACTCTATTTGAATCACTTTCAATGTAAACTTATTTAAACTTTCCATTTGTAACTCAACCAATATTTATCTATTTAAACATAATAATTAATTTACGAAAATAATTTATTAACGCCTAAAATTTTTTACTTTAACGCCTTTTAAAAACATGTGATGAAAATTACAATTCTCATTTATCACGTTACAAATTATTTCATTATCAATCTTTTAAATTATTAAATAAAGAAGATAGAAGTGGTGTGTTTGATTTCCCTTAACATATTAATTAATAAGCATCCTGGAGCAAGAGTTCATCAATGACAGTATTACTTATTACGACTATCGTAGGATTGTCGGGGTCTGCAATTATAATTTCCATGGGTCCACTGCTGTGACTGTAGCCCCACCCCAGGTGCAGTGGGGTCGAGGGACGTGAAGCGAGAGAACAAGTAAAGGGACGTCGCGAATCAAAAGGAAAGGGACCAAGAGCAGAGAGGGGCGAAGTCACGAGGACACACTGTTGTTAATTATAATTATAATACCTCACCACCATAATATGTCTCCCGAGCTGGACAGAAATAGAAAACGAAATATGGCCCAGAGTCTCAAAACCTGCACAAATGATCTCCAAATAAACCCGACCAGCTTGACAAGCGTCTCGTGAAAGGGTCGGATTGGGGCCACTGGCGACTGACCAGGGAATAGGAATAGGAAAGACGCGGCGGAATAGGAAAGACTATTTCGAAGGTTACTTTTGCTGTTAAGTTGCAAGGTCTATGGTAGAAATCATACCTGGGAGAATTCAACTTTCTTTGTTTATATTTGAAATATAATTTTATAGTTTCATTTGTCATTCACTGGCAATTTTGTAAGCAGTAACAAAGAAAAAATTATAAATTTCTTGAAATTCAAATGGACTTACGAAAAAAGCACCACATTTTTAAAAATGGATCTTTTTTACCGTGCCTTTCCCACGGCTTCTTTGTGAGATACTGAATACGCAGTTTTTGCGTCTGTATGCGCCCAAGCGTTTTTCATTGTTTTTAGTTTTCGGGTGCATTGTATGCGGAAAGAGATCCTCAATTTTTTAAATCAGCATTTTTACGTTCAAGTAACAATGATGAAGAAAAATAACGGTAACAAGAAGAATAACCTACAACAGGTGAACACTTCACTGTTACTTGAAACTTTAAAGAAGTCCTTTAGAAGAACCTTAAAGAAGACAAATAAAGAGTCAGAGAGATAGAGAGAGAGAGACAAAGAGAGATAGAATAACAGAGAGATAGAGATAGAGACAGAGAGAGAGAGATACAGAGAGGTAAAGAGACAGAGTGAGATAGAGCGAGAGAGCGAACGAGAAAGAGAGCGAGAGAGCGAGCAAGAGAGGGTGAGAGAGAGAAAAAGAGAGAGAGAAAGAAAGAGAGAGAGATATTTTAAAATTTCGAAGATGTTTATTTTTCATCACATATTTCAGAAAGCCTGAATTAAATTGAATCAAATTGTTGAAATGCCTCAGCCAGGATATGAAAATGCAAATAATAATGGGTATACAACCTTAAACGTCTTCGTAAGATAATAGACGATATAACAAGAGTTGTTCACTCCATTAAAAATGTTCTAAATTCTTCGTGTGCTGACTTAGAGGCTCAGAGGTCTTTTTAATACTGATGGATTTCATGTTTATACTTAAAATAATCTACTACAAAACTTTGTGTGACTGCTTTTCGGCAGATGTGAACTGCCTATCCCCTGAATACGCTGGAAGTGAGACATAGTGGTGCGAACTGCGAGGGGAACACGGCAGAAAGTGTTGGCAAGAAATACTAATGAAACAAATTCTGCAAGTGTTCTTGGATTTATCTTCAAATTCAACCGAGAAAGAGAAGGAAGAGTTGGGTTGTGGAGGCACCTACCTTGCTTCCTCGTGTGTGAATTATTCGACATTGTTAATAAGAGTAAAATATCGCGACCGTAGCATGATACAGTCACGATCATGCTACATATAGCGGAACGACCGAGAAAGACACGAAACACAGTGTCATAATGCCACTGTGAAGACGGGCCTTGATTCGCAGTTATAAAAATCGCACTATAGATCCAATGTGAAGTTAGCAAATAAGATTTTGAAAACTAGTATATTATTAATTTTATTCGAAATTTTGTATACACTACTATTGTTGACTCATAACAGATTCCGACTGACTAGTTTTGAACGCTTGTTTCCGACACAGTGTGCGAAAAACATATGGAAGGATGAAAACAATCTTGTACGTATTATTTACCTACTTTGTACACGTAATAATGGTCAACACTAGTCACTAGTGCGTTTGTCCAGCCACGCAACCAAAATATTGACCCGTGGGGCGTCGCTCGAGGCGTTGCGCCGAAGAGGGCGAGAGGGGCTCCGTTGCCTGGCCGCCACGGCCCCGCCCCCGCCCCCGGCCCCGCGCGCTCGCAGCGGAAGTTGTGGCAGTGACGCATCGCTGGCCCTCGGAGGCTCAAGTTGCTCCCGCCGCTACTTTAGGGTGAGACTCTCAAGCCGAACATCTCAAGAATTTCATTATACAAAGACAGCGCAGGCAGAAATTGTGATTGTTAATAGAGTGCTACAAACTTAACACATTTTTTTATAAAGTGAAAGGGAAAAATACCGCCTACAATGGTGAAATAACTCGCATTTTAGGAAGCAGAAACTATCGGCGCGATGAATACCGTAAGGTACTATCACTTTCCAGCGCCTACCTTTGGAAGAGCATTGCTGTTGTGGTCGATTACAAACTACAGGCTCACAAATCTTTGGCGTCATAAAAGGTTTGAGATTTGGGGATTTTACAACATTTTTTATTAGATCAAGATTATCACAAGATTTATCAAGATTAGAATCATTTCCTTAACGAGGAAGGATAAGAAATAGTGTATCTCATTCCTGAAATTGAATAATGAACCTGCGAAAAATTATCTAGTATATGTTTATGAAATAAAGACTTGTGGTACGTTCACGACCATTTCTTCCATATCTTATGGCCACATACCGATTTTTTTGTTACACCTTACTGCTGTAATGTCGACTTAACGCAATAATACACAGGAACGAAAAGCATTTCTTAAGTGCCGGCGTTTGGAAAGGATTTAACAGTGCGCAGTTCGTTGAGAATAATAGAAGTAAATGAGATGTAGCTAAAGATAGAATACAAATTCCCAGAAAAGGTATTTTTTGTTAACGCGACATTTTTCTTATAAGAAGATGAAATCACGAAAAGTATTTGACTGACACACGACTGATTACACAAATAACACTCTTGGTAGATTATTTCGGTTTATCGGCCTAAAAATATTCATAACTATTAAGTTATATCAACATGACTCTGTTGTACGTAAATCACAAGCATTCTACCGACGTAATAAGGCAAATGCGAAATACAGGGCAGAAAAATAAATTGATATATCGTTTTACAGAGTTAAACGTCTTGTAAACGGGATCTTGAAAACGGAGGCCATAAGAAAAAAGCAGTAGTGGACGCTGTCACAAACAAATGACAGAAAAATATTTACCTGAGTGAAAAAAAGAAAGATTTTTTCTCATTCAACGTACAAATGAGATTGTAATTAGCAGACGATGAAAGGTTTTTACACAAAATCTACCAATAAGGGCTAAGGAAGCTGCGCCATTGACAAACGTCTTATTTCCTTACTCCTCATCTGGAACATTTTTCTCAGAACGTTTGAGCTTAGGTCGGCCATTTCGTTCTGCAGCTCTGCCATCCCTCACTTATTCAATTACTGCGGATCCGTGATGCTCGTTTGTCAACGAAGCGTTTGAGAGTTTGAGCTCTGGAAAGCTTCGCTAATCTTGGCCTCTCGCAACCTTCGCCTCCTACCATCTATCTCCCAAAGTATGCTCTCGGAAGAAATATGATGTCAGAGACACGAAAGTAATTCGAAAAATTAAATTAAATCCTATTAAAATTATTCCATTTTTAACGTATCAGAAAGAGTTAAGTTTATAACATAGTATAAAATTTTGAAAATAATTAAAGGATAATTCTTTCAAGAAGTGCATTTACGTTATGCAACTGTAATCAAAATACTGGCTAATGGAAAGGGATAAAAGCTATTGTTCTTTACAAGATAAACACATTATTAATTTAACACATATTTAAGAATTAATATTTAAATGGATAGGGCGAGAGCCTGCAGGATGCTAAAGATTTTAAACATATCTGTTAAGTGGGTTGCCTATCTTACTTTTTCACTATTTATTATTCTGGACGTGGAAATCATTATCGTTTCGATTCTATTTAAGAATTGGCTTCGACAAAATGGCATTCATTCAATTTCAATATAACGACAAAGCACACACTTTCTCCCAAAACGTTACGCAATATTATATTGATGTGTATATTATTTTGAACAATTGATTTGGTATGACATACGTTTTACAATGAGAACAAACGAGTTATAAACTTGTTTAAAATTTAAAAATAAATTACATACAGACACATCCAGTTTATTTAGGATATTAATAAGTTATATATGATAATAGAATATCTTAAAATGATTTTCAATAAAGTTTCTGAAATTCTCTAAAGTTTTCTGCGGCAAACTGAGTTGTGACAAATAATTATCCGCAAACCAGTCTCGAACCAGCGGCCCCTACTTCCGAAACGGTTAGTCCAAACCCGACATTTAACCGCTTCGTCCACCCGTATTATACAGAGAATTTGCACTTCTATAATAATTATAAACGCCGAAAGACAACAATTGATTTTAAGGTTCATACGTTTTTCAAATCCAATAAGGGAAGTGAAAAATTGTTTAAAAATGGAAAATTCGAAAATAACATATAGACACTTCCAGTATATTTATCTTGATTAATAGTATTTTTGATTAGAATTGCTTCAAATCATTTTCAATAAAGTTTCTGGAATTATCAATTATTTCGTGCGGCAACATAGAATTGTCACAAATAATAATTCCAGACCAAGAATCGAACCAGCAAACTTGCCCTCCGAAGAGCTGATGCCTTATTCGCAAATTAGCGACCTAAAAAGAGCAATACCTGAAAATGAGAATAGCACCATATTTCTTAACGTCACATATTACATACGTGGAGAAAATTAAAGAAAACATTTGGAGCGGTTATTGAGAATTTGTTTATAAATAATTGTAAATTAGGCAAAAACTACTCTTTTTTCAACAAATTGTACATGACCTTTCCTGAAGAGGTAATTTTGCACAACAGTCTTTGTCTGAACCAAAAATCTTTAAACTTTAATTTTATCCCATTAAAATTATTTTTGTAATTTTTGAAAAAATCGATTAGTACTTGAAAATGGGACTAGCATCATATTTATTACCGTCCCTTTTTACGTATGTAGAGAAAATTAAAAAAGGAGCGTATTTTAAGAATGTTTGTAAATTTCAAGCGGAATTTACGCACAAACTAACTTTCACAAAAAAATGTACATGACCTTTTTGAAGGCACAATTTTGTACCACTCTCTTTGTCTGATACAAAAAATCTATCTTCAATTTTGTAGTTTTAATTTTTTGGCAATTTTCGAAAAACCGAAGATATCACCGAATGAGATATGCACCATTTTCTTAAACGTCTTTCGCGCTATTAAACAACAAAATTGAATATAAAAAAATGGAGTGATTTATTAAAAATTTTGCTAATGTTTGGGGGCTTTATTTAAAGTACCCTTCAAAATTAAAATATCGGTTTCAAATTCCAAGAGCCGCGACATCAGCCAGATCGGTTGGGGAATATCAAGTTTGGAGAAAATCGGCTAAATGGTTTAACCGTTGATCACAGACGGACAGATGGACAGACATGTTTTGCCGTCAATAGGTTTTTCGGTATTAAGAACCATGAACCATTCTTGGAACCAAGAGCATGGATTCTGGCTACATCATGAGTAAGAGGATTTCAGTCCGTAAATTTAGCAACAGGATTTATCCACTTTTTCGTTCCCAAAAGTAGGCAATAAGGTTTTTTTTGGCGAAATTTCCTCGTTTTCTAGCGCACGATTACATAACTTTCTCTTCTTGCAAAGAATTCGTAAGGTGATAAAGTGAAAAGAAATAATTGAAGGAACAGAAAATATGGGTACAAGAACACCAACTTTTTCAAAATATTTTATGATTTCCACCTGCCCGTGCGGAAACACTCTCTCGGCTGCGTGCTCTCTACACGAGCTGCTCACACCGCCAAGAAGTAACTAATAAGTGTATGCAAGCATAGAAGCATAAGAGCAAGCGAAGAGACTGAATACGTTCAGAGAGTCTCAGAAGTGCTGCAGAAAAAGAAAGACAATCCACCATGGCTCAGGCGGAATGCAAGGTCGATAGCTGGAAATGCGTCCTCGAGAATTCCCGCGATTTCACCACGCAGCGATTCGCCGACATCGAACGCCCGGCAGACCAGTTGCTCAGGGACCGGCGGACAGGATAGAACTGGGGGTGACAGGGCGGATCGGCGCTGGCGGGGCGCGGGGGTTGGGGAGGGAAACGACGGACTCGGGCGTGGCGAAGCGGGAAGGCGCGAGGGAGGGGAGGGAGAGTATGCGCGCAGGCCGCCATCCAGACAGATCGATCGTCGCGAGTTGGCAGTAAACAGAGGACAATCGCAGTATCGTTATCGCCGAGGCCGCGGAGGCTGCTGTGATTTTCGCCTCGCCGAGCAGATGCGTAGGTACTTCTCTGGGGACACGTGCTTCCTCTTCGACGTCCGCCTCGCCACACGCAAAATCAAGGCGGGAGAGGTGCGAACTGTCAGTGATCTTGGTTGAAACTCATTTAATAGTTTGAGCAATAGAGAAGGGAAGACGTAGTCAGTCTATATCTACGAACCAGACTTCGTTATTAACACGTTTGAGTGTTCCCATTACTTAATTTTTTACTGTATCGAGCAGAGTTTGTTGGTTTGTGTGGTTCTTGAAAAAAAAACGATGTCGGCAACATATATGTCTCTTTGCCTGTTCCGTCTGTCTGTCTGTCCGCCCGTTCCGTCCGTCGTCCGTTCGTCCGTTCGTCCGTTCGTCCGTTCGTCCGTTCCGTCCGTTCGTCCGTTGTCGTTGTCCGTTCGCGTTCGTCCGTTCTCGTCGCGTTCGTCCGTTCGTCGCGTTCGTCCGTTCGTCCGTTCGTCCGTTCGTCCGTTCGTCCGTTCGTCCGTTCGTCCGTTCTTCTGTCCGTATGTTCATCTGTTTGTCCATCCGTCCGTTTGTGAACAAAGCTAGCGGTTAAACCGTTAAACCGATATTCTCAAAAATTGATATTCTTCAAAGTTAGGCGTAAAGACATAAGTGAAAACTACTACAACAGCACAAACTCTTGTATATTTCTAACTTTTCCAATTTTTGAAAATTCTGACTGCAACGAAAATGAGATCTGCGAAATTTTTTTACAATTTACAATTCATTGACAAAAAAGTGAAGCGTTTTGTGTGAAAATGTTTTTTATAATTTTTATTAATTTAAAGCAGACTTTACTAGAAAACTACAAATTACTTCACAACATGAAAAGATTATTTTAAAGACCTGATTTCTAGAACACATTTAATACAAAAATCTCTACCTTCAATATTACACTTTTCCAATGGTAACTTTTTGCGATTTTCAAAAATACAGCGAGTTTGTCGAAAATGGGATCAGCAGCACATTGTTCTACCATCCTTAGATAATATGAGGATATAATTTAAAGAATTTTTAGTCTTTTTTTGTGAAAAAATATTTAAAAATGACCTACATTACACGTATTATAAAAAAACAACTCATAATTTTGAAAAATCATACATGACTTTATTTCAAGATCTGTCATTGAAGAACAGATTTTATTACGAAAATATCTGTATAATCAATATTGTAATTTTAGGAAGACGCCATACATTTTTTAAACTTTCGCAAATTTTAAAAATCTGGCATTTTAAAGACAATGAAACTGGCGCCATTTTAAGCGTTTTTAAGCTTTCGGACAATGTTTTATAAAACATTTGGAGTCATTTTGAGGAAATATTGAAAATGTTGAGGTATCATATAAAGTACACACAAACATCGAAACACCTGTTTCCAATGTGCAGGACCTCGACTTTGTTCAGACCGATTGGTAAATATCAGTTTGGAAGAAAATCGGCTGAACGATTTTGGCGCTAGCGTTGATCACACACAGACAGACAGACAGACAGACAGACATACATACAGGCAGGCAGGTAAGCAGGCCACCAGGCAGGCAGGAAGGCAGGCAGAGACAGGCAGGCAGAGAGAGGCAGGCACAGAGAGAGGCAGGCAGAGACAGGCAGGCAGAGAGAGGCAGGCAGAGAGAGGCAGGCAGAGAGAGGCAGGCAGAGAGAGGCAGGCAGAGACAGGCAGGCAGAAATTAGCAGGCAGAGGGGCAGAGGTATATACGGCCTGACAGAGACACACGTTTTGCCCCGAATAACCCGTAACTCCCAAATAACCCATTACAACATTTTCTTTCTTTTTGGGCGCAAGGAAGCGCAAACATTAAGTTTATAAAGTGAACATAAGATATGTAAAAGATTTGAATAGAATTTTAAAAGTTATTTTTACAATTGGTATTTTTTTCATTTTAAAGAACATTAATTAGACTTGTGTTATATTTATGACACTCTGTTAAATGTTTTGGATTAAAAGTATTGATTATAGACAGTCAATTTCAAATAAAATGTTTTATTGATTGGCACAACGTTTCTCAGACAAATGGCTGCTTCTTCAGGTGCATCACTAAATAATAACAATAAATAACACTAAAATTACATGTATTTTTACATAAATTTTGTACATTTATGGACAAATACGTCTGTGAAACATTGGGCCAAGGAATAAAACATTTTATTTGAAATCGACTGCCTGTAATCAATAGATATTTTAATCCAATCAATTAGACTTGTTTTGGAAACGTGATAATTGCACTACATACATTTAATTAATTGGGTTGTTGGTGAAGTAGATACCTTTTTTATTTTGATAAATAAATAGAGATATTGTCAGGTATCAATATTGATACCTGACAATATCTCTATTTATTTATCAACATACATTTAATTAATTCTTAATAATAACATTGAGTATGAATAAAACGTGATTCTATTTCTTCTGGAACTTTTTCCTCCTCCAAGAATGTCCACATCCTGGTTTTTCTTATAGCATCACTTAACTCCCAGTCTTTTTTCCAAGAGTTTTCGTTTCTAAAAACACAACATTTAAGCAAAGAATAGTAAGGCACCAACGAAGGAACATTTTCGAAGGCTTCCTGGAGAAGATAGCTTATACTTTTTCTTCCGTTACAAATGTCCCTGTTTCCTTTGAACATTTCTCCGCTGTAAGAAGAAAGTTCGCCTTAGTAAAAAGCCCCCTTCCGAGAAGGGGAGTAGAAAACAGGGCGGCGGCGCCGAGGAAAACAAAAGATAAGGGCGGCAGTCGATAGCGAATCCGCCTCTCCGGTGCGCAAAGGGCGCTGGGTCTCAGTGCTCGGCTTGCTCCGCCCCCCCCCCACCCCAGTCGCCTTCTCGGGGGAAAAGATCAGTACCAGGCGCACTCCGAATATTTTATGAAGAAGTTAAAGCAACGCACTTCATTTTGTTCACTGATAGTTCATTGATAGTCATGATAAGTTAAGCAGTTTCAATCTGGCTTCAAGTTCTCTGAGATTCGCCAAACTTGTTAACATAGAAGGGAAAACAATTTATCATAGGGAGAATATTTAACTTTCATTGTTGGTAAATTATTGGATGTCTTTTGAATATTTAATGGGAAGAGAAATAGGGAACAGACTTCTTTTGTGGGTCTTATAGACTTCAGTCGGTATGACGCAACATTACAAATTACGCAAAATACTTAATGCTAATTAGGGAAAATGTAAAATTGATAAAATATTACAAGGAACAAATTAGGTAGAAACGTCCAGCTGAGAAAAACGTTGTATAAGTTCTTAATTTTAATCTCTGCCGCCAATGTTGACAAGAGTTGGCTTGTCACTATTTCATGCGCCTCACACGAGCCAGGTGGCTGTGGGGGTGCGCGGCGGGGGGCGTGGGCCGGGGGGCGGGAGCCACGGGCAGTGATGGGCGCGCGCGCCGCTGCCAGGCGTGTGATTGGCCCCTAATGCGAGATAGCAGCGAGCGGCGCCCTGACGGCGCGGCCGGGGGGAGGGGCAGTTGCGATGGCGGGGGCGTTCAAAGCTTGAAGCGTCGGCGGTCAGGTCGGCTGAATCGGGTCGGGTCGGGTCGGTCGGGGTCGGGTGTCGGGTCGACGGTCAGTCCAGGGTGAGTCCGCGTCAGGTCGGTAACGGTCAGGGGTCGGGGTCGGGTTGGGGTCGCGTCGGGGTTGCGTCAGAGGCAGGGTCGAGTTGGTCGAGGTGCGGGGTTGGGTTTAGAGCAGCTCGGCGCGGGCCCAGGGGTCGCAGCTGGGTAGGAGGGGCCGGGGAAATTTGGACGATGAGGGCGGTTCGGGGGACAAGATGGCACGTAGGAAGCGGGGCACAAGTATTGTTTTACTTTCTCGTATACATACGTATAAAGACGTAGTATAGAGAAAGTTACATATTGCTGCGGAAAAATAGATTTCGAAATTTCAACGGAAATAAAAGTTTGAGGGATCCGTGATATCGAAGTATTTTTTTCGAAACGTCCGTCCGTCAATTTCCAAAATTAATATTCCCTGGTCGATCTGGCCCGACTCAAAGCTCTACCATTTAAAAAAAAAGTTCTTTAACTTTCGGTTGATTTTTAGATGAAGTCGCAGGGACATTTCCAAAATTTGCTCACAAACGGAGTCACATTTTAATAAAAAAAATAAAAGAGCTTCAAATCTGGCATTCTTAGTGACGATCAAACAATATGTTCTTAAAAGTGTTCCTAATTTTCAATGAAAATGTACATAAAGGACCAGATTCAACATTCTACAATGTTCTTAAAGTCATATTTCAATTTTGTTATTAGAATTCTGAGAGAACATTGGGAAATGTGAAAAATGTCTTTTAGATACCTGGAGTTGTCAAATGAAAAGATGAAAACAGAAAAATAACATAAATTAAAGCAATAAGGAAAAGAACTAGTACCAGAAAGTCTGCGTCATATCGTTTCACTTCTAGTTTGAGAAACAGATTAAGCATATTAAAAAAAAGAACACACGTGGTATGTGAAAATTTAATGAAGTGGAAATATTTTTGTCAACACAATCTCGGGAACATGAAATCTTTTTTGTGTTAGACACCAGTGCATGTTGTTCCCACTTATCAGGGGCAAATGTCGTGTATGTAGCGTCGTTATATGAAATTTCCCACACATTTTATTGCTAAAAAGGGCTCATCTTTGACACTCGTCATGCGCTAGAGGTTTGTTACATTTAGTCCGAGACACCTACACATTTAGCGGACTCGCAAGCAATGAATGAAAATGTCTGACGAAGTTGTCTTGATGATGCCTTGTGCTAAACTTTAGGCAAAATAGGTCATTATCGCCGGTAGAGCATAGAATGGTTCAAACAACAACCCAACATTGGTCTGCATCGGGATTGAGCCACAAGAACGCGAGCTTAAAAAAAGAGTAACAGCAACAAGTATTTCGTTTACGATGTTTCATTCGCGGGGTTACCTGTGCTTTAATTGCAAATGTGGTTAATCATAGAGGTCAGCACCAAACGAACATTATTCCACCTGAAAATACGCTCATAATTGGATAATGAATTTAAACAGCTTCAGAGATGGTCTAACTTTTCATGCTCAGGATAACACATATCAGGAGCCCGCAACTTCTGTCTTTATTTACTCGCTCTCTCTTTCTTTCTAATTCTCTCTCTCTCTCTCTTAGTACATACATTTTCCGTGAAAGTGATGCGTTCTCTCGCACGCTAGTATAAACGATGTAGTAATCGTGACGCCCAGCTTTAGGTTGTTTTAGGTGGTGTTTTCAGCCAGCGAGTTCAAGTACAGTGCTTCAAACATTTACTTCTCAAAGTGGATGTGTAGTTCAAGAGCTTCATTCCTTTCTTCAATTTCGTCTACACGAGTGAGCGTTGCAGAGTGGGCCAGACGATGGGAAAACAAGAAAAAAATAGTGTATGCAGTTTTTGTTCTCTGATTAAATTAATGAATACATTCTTGACTTTAGGTTACAATAATAAACTGATATATTATTAATGACATTTCGACTGTTTTTACTATAGTTGTCACTATGCTGTTAATATGTTGTAACTACACATTCAGTTGTAGGGCATAATTTTTATTTGAAAACTGTGTATATAATTTCTAATCTACACGGTGTACTTTGTCGCCCTGGAGATACACCAAAATGAAACTTCGTAAAACCTTGAAAGTGTTAATATAACTTTCTAAGTTGATCCAAATTCAGGAATACAATGTCAATTAACTAAAAGAAAATTTATAGAATTGTAAGATGGTTTAAAGGTAGAATGAGTTCAGACTTTCAAAAAGAACGACACCGTAGAGCAAGTTGAACTTCGATGGTGACGGCAAAATTGAAGCAACTCTGACGAAAAAAAGATGATCAATAAAGCCGGCCCGTGACTTCCCATTTCCTCTGGCGTAAAAAGTCTTGTTTTGCCGAAACGATTTTGAAATCAGACATTTCGTTCCGCGTGCTTCGTGTCGAGATCGGCATTTCGATGTTCGGCATTCCAGTCAAACGGAATTCTTTTACTCTAAAAGAATTATAAAAGTAAAAATGTCAAATGGAAAAAAGGGAATAATATCTACTTTGACATGCAAAGGTGGCTCTTAATGAATCTCTACTCTAGGATTAATCCAGAACATATAACTAGTTCATTACGGAATGATCGATGTGTTATATTAGTTTATTCTAGTAAGTAAAGAATGGATTAAAATAACCGGCCTCTGCTCATATCATCAGGCATCTTAAGTATTCATAACTATTTGTTACTGTTCGATGCATAAATTTTACTACCATAACTTTATAAGAGATAGTATGCAACTAAAAGAAAGCTTATACTTTATTTAACATATCTGATTCTACTATCTTGAGTTAATTATTGCCAGAAATCTGAAAACGAACTTGAACCCTCAGAATCTGAAAGTGCTTTGTGCTGAATTCATGAGGCCTGCTCGACCAGAGGGAGGATTCACGGGTGCTGATGCAGACGTGTCCTGAGCCGGAGCATCGGCAGGCGCCCTGGCTCCCCGCCTCGCCCGCCCGCCCGCCGCCGCCCCGCTCGCCGCGCCCGCGCTGCGTGCGCCGGCCCTCTCAGCCCCGCGAAGGGCAATCAGGACAAGGAGAAAAGGACAAGGCAGAGGAATGCGCGCGCGCGTTTATGAAATTAGGTGATGTGAGAGGATTAGGATGTGAATCAAGAATCTCTTTATTAATACGTGTAAAATGCATTTGAACGTTTTGCGTCAAGCGGGGCCTTGCTCGGTCGACTTGGAAATCAGCCTACCTACATGTACTACAAACCTTTCTAAATCAACCCCATTTATTGCACTCTCCTCGTCTCCACTTATTCTCTTTATTTATGTGGTAAAAACACAAAGATGGAACCTTGTTGGTACTCCACTCGCCGCATTTCACTCTTAACCCGGACCACCACTACCTACACAATGCGTTTCCTGAGTGTAACCGCGTTCATGCTCCGCCCATTCCACATTTCCCTATCAGCAGATATCATCAATTGTATTGCTATTAAATTCTCATTAAGTCACTGTTTATGGTCATTCAATGTCCTAAGAAGTTGAAGAGCGCCTAAATCAACAAACACAAAAAAATATATAAATACATTTTTTCATCTTGTCACGTCCACGGTTGCGCTTTGCTTCGCCTCATTTACGCTGATCTGCATCTTTCTATTGTGTTCCGCCTCGCCCTTTAGTGGCTCTGCCTCCTCAGTGCGGTATTCCAGCTTGTCCTACGGTGTTCTGCCTCGCCTATGGTGTTTCTCGTCATCCTAAGGCGTTCCACCTCGCCCTATCGGTGTTTTCCTTTTCACCCTACGGTGTTCACCTTACCCTATAGTGGGTTCCTCCTCGACCTGCGGAGTAACACTCGCCCATGTGGTGTTTCTCTCGCTAGCGGTGTTCACTTCGCCCTATGGGTGTTCCTCTCATCCCCAGTAATTCGACCTCGCCCTATTGTGTTTCCTCCTCTCCCATACGGTGGTTTCCGCTCGTTGTAAAGTTTCCCGTCTCAGTGTCCTCGGCATGTCTCACATTTGCCTTCCGCCTGCTTCTCTAGCCCCCGCCTCCTGTGGCTCCCTTTCTCCGCATCTCACTACCGCCTCCCGCGTCTGCGTTCGCGTCAAAGAGATTTATGGCAGCTCGATAGCGGGAGGTTTTCGGGCGCCGCGGAAGAAAACAGCGATAGCGCTGCGCCGCCTGCGCACCGCACGCAACGCCACGCACGCGGGGACGGGGACGGAAGGGGCGGGCCGGCGGGTCGGGCCGGGGACACAGGCGCGGGAAAAGGCGACGCAGGTAGAGCGGGGGGGCGAGACAGAGCGAGGATTGGGGTAAGGCTGAGGAACGCAAGCGGAGGCGAAAATGGTTGGGGAGGGACGAGACGAGCGGTGCAGGGTGGAACGCAGCGCGACGGGGTGGAGAGAGAGGCTGCGGAGGAGGGATGGAGGGAAAAGAAAAAACAGGGTGGAAGATAGCGGTAAACATGTACTTGGAAAAGGTAGAAATTAGGCACGAAGGTATACTTGGACTGGTAGCTAAACATTTTGAATTTCAAATGCATTACACTTCAGTCAATGAGGTATTGAAAACATTTTTTCACATGTTTTTAATTAGTTTGCATTAAATACGAGGGTACGTGGGGTGAGGGGGTAGCGAGGGGGTGAGGGGTACGACAGGGTGAGGGGGTACGAGGGGTGGGGGGTAACGAGGGTGAGGGGGTACGACAGGGGTGAGGGGTACGAGTGGTGAGGCGGTACGAGGGGTAGGGGTACGAGGGGTGAGGGGGTACGAGGGGTTGAGGGGGTACGGGGGTGAGAAGGTACGAGGGGCGGAGGGGGCATGAGAAGCAAGAGGTTCGAGGGGCGAGAGGGTACAAGGGGCGAGAGGATAAGAAGGGCAAAGGAGTACGAAAGTCAACGAAGGGCGAAGGAGAATGAGGGGGTCAGGGAGGAAAACGGGCGAGAAAGGACGCGGTCAGGGAAGCACGAGAGACGACGACGGGCGACGAGGGAGGGCAGTATGTGCCGAGAGGTGAAGGGGGCGGCAGCGGGCATCGTATTTGCCGCTAACGAGCGTCGCGGATTTGGAGCAAGTTTTTCGTGAGCCTCCTGGCTTCATCGGCGCGATAGAGTCCCCGCCCGCCTGGCGACTGGGGGCGTCGGCCGCACCTTTTTCGTCGGGACCTTCATTAATCCCGCAAGTGCATCCGGGATCCGGCCTTCATTACAATGAGCGGGTTCCAGACAGACGAAAAAGTGAAAGAACTTTTTTACGTGTTTGAACTCTGCAGTTGATAAGCATTTCGGCAATTGAGACAAGTGACTAAAGTAAGAAAAGTGCTGCAAAGGAACTCGATGAGCAACGAAATACGTAATGGTAGGTTCTGTTTCTTTCTGTAGTATTGATATTATATTTATTACATGCGCATCTAGATAATGAAAATAATGTTTCCAGGAACTTTTATCTTTTTCTAGAAATGTGAAAAAAATATACGTTTTAGGCATTTCACATTTTCAAAAGAATCCGGAATATTAAAAAAATATATCAGATTCGAATGAGATACATCATACTTAATGAGTTTCTAAAACGTCAGTTTCGTTATTACTTCAATTCCTCAATGATATTTGTAAGGGCATGCATCAAGATGTATGGTATATTGGCATTTATGGCGCAAATAGTGTAAAAGTATTTTGAAACCGAAGAAAAGTTGCGGGTCTTTGTGTATTTTTTCATTAATATGAGTTTGCAAAAGTACGGCAGCATAACAAACGAAAGAGATATTTGTACCATTAGTATCGATGAGTTTCATTTAATTATTAAAACACAAAGCATTGATACTAGGAGAAAAAATGTGACAGCCATCGTGGTGTAACACGAGGGAAAACTGCTTATTTGCTAGAATAAACTCGCCAAGTTTTTGCAACGTTTGCTCCGGTGCGTGAGCTTCGTCAGAGATAGCGCACGCACTGGGTGTGCTGCGTATCCTTCGGTGACGGCGGCGATGTAGCGTGCGTGAACCAGTTTCTGGAAAAAACGAGCTTGTGTCGCTGAAATCACGAGAAGCGAAAATATACTATACGAGAGAATGTGTAGGGTCACAATTTCATTGGCAAGTGGAATATGAATTAAAAAGAAAAACAAGAGGTAAGTAGAGAGAAAACACAATCTACTAGAGAGAGTTTTGCAGTTCTGGATGGTTTCTAAATGTCACTAAGAAATATACAGAAATATTCATGTAAAATTTGAATGTCTTTTAAGTATATGGAGTGGAGAAAAATCGCGTTAATAATTTAAGTTCAATCACAGCTATACCTCTTGATATTCACTTACCTCAGAATATTACAGTACATATATCTGCAACATAATTGTAACACTCTTTCAAAAATTCAATATTTTGAATAATAAGTAGTTTGTGAGGATCACTCATTTTTCGGTATACCAGTTTTTTTGTTTATGCCTCACGATCCTCTTTCATGGCCTTCCAAACAGGTTGTTGCAAGTAAAAGCATAATAAGCAGAGTGACGTACTCCCCTACCTCCTTCCGTGAGCGAGGGTTCGCGGCCCGGGAGGTGCAGACGCTCCTTTGGCCCGGGGGGGGGGCAGGTAATTGAGGTCGAAAGAGGTCGGCGAGGGGCTGGCGGTGCACTGAGGGGCGCGCGATGGCCGAGGACGTCTCAGCGATGGGCTCCACTCGGACTCTTCTGCGCCTCCCCGCCCCCGCCCCCGCGCCCGCCGACTTTATGTCACATCTTTGTGCCGAGCCGCAGATACCGCCTAAGTGCCCATAAACACGCGGTCGTTGGACGGACTGCTGACTTTCCGGCACGGCCACCGCCGCCTCCCCAGCCGCTGTTTCGCTGCCTGACCCGGCCTCGGCACAGCCCTGCCCCCGCCCGTCCCCACCCCGCCCACCGCCCGCGGGCCCCGACTAGCGCCCCCAAGAGGCGTCGCGCGACTGAGGAAAAGCCGGTCGGCCGTTAGTAGCGGGCGGGTCGCGGGGCGCGGGCGGTGAGGGGGCGAGTGAGAGCGCGTTGATCCCGAAGCGGAGGCGCCGGCAAAGACTTCACGGGCGGCGGGCGGCGCCGGCGTTGTGTTCGTCCTGGGCGGGCGCGCTAGGGCAAGGTCCGCTGGGGCCGGACGGCCGAGGCAAGCGAGCGGAACAGAGACGCGAAGATAACGGCACGATGCGACAACGCAAGTAAAAGAAGCTCGCAGGATAGAACGGCGGGCAAGAAATAGAGCGAAAAGACAGGAGAGATTGTTTTACGAAACTAGGAAATAGTAATGCATTGTTAGAAGAGAAAGCAGAATTGAAATTTGTTATGAGTAAATTATTTAACAGATTTCAGGTCATCTGCCACCTGAGGGCATAATGAAATGGAAGTAACACAGGGAGGCTTTGTCACGCACATATAAGCCAAAAAGAATATGGCAAATATTGGACAACCATAACCATTAAAATTGGAGTTGGAAACGAAATAAGCAGGATCTTTGGCGGCGCACAAGAAAGACGGCGGCGGCGGGGCGCAGCGGGCGGGGCGCGGCGGGGGCGGCGCGCAGGGCGGCGGGCGCTGGCGAAAGGGCTATGAGCGTTCGCTCTTGTATGAACACGCCCTCGTCCACCCGGCGGCGCCGGTTCTCGTTGCGCGCCCTGATTTAGAAACAAATGCCAGCCCCACTCGCACCACACCCCG
>BOPP01000122.1:2135339-2146467 GCA_017312745.1 Gryllus bimaculatus | reverse complement strand
GGGCGGGAGGAAAGGTGGGGAAAGATAAGAGGTGGAGGCAGAAGCAGTCGCAGCGGAGCGAGCGGAGGAGTGGGAAAGGGACGGGGGTTGGTTTTACTGGCAAAGTCATTTTTCATGTAGTTTGCGCTTCATGTTGTTAGAAGTTGCGTAATAATTGGTTGATTTTATTATAGAAATTAGTACTGATGCGTACAAGTAGCAATATGTTGGGAGGGAATTTAGCCTGAGAAAAGGTTTCGGATGTTAAACAATTTTTATTTTTTTTAATAAAAAAGGATAAAATTGTCTTATAAATTATGGGAAGAAGTGCAAAATGTGCACGGATTCTTCTGTTGTGGGATCTCTGTACTAACTCATATATTGTGTTGATTTATGAATACAAGTAGCAACAAGTCGGTTTTGAAAGAATCGGTATGAAAATGTTTGCCACCATGTAGTGAAATATTTATGTAAGGGCAAATCAGCTACGTATTTGCGCTATTGTCACTTATCTCGCTCTTTGTGATGGAATCGACTTACTGCCGCGAGAAGATGGAGGACGTTATTTAAATAACTACATTTCCCTCTCAGTTCAAGAAAAGGTTCAGAGAAAAAACATCACAGCATTTTCTCAAAGGATCACAGAAACTAGACGAAAAGCATGATCGAGATGAGGGGTCACTGACCCATACAACAAAATATAACTCACCCGAAATGTTTACGAAATATAAGCAATTGAACATTTCATTTTAAGTGGGTAACATGAATTACTTCTTCTGGTGACACATTTCAACTGTAAATTAAACAATTTTATAGAATCAACCGCAAAGGCTATGATAGATAATATTGAGGCTTAAAGTTTTTTAAACTCGACCTCTTTAATTAATTGTCAGATAAAATGTATGTTTTTTGTGCACACCTTTTCTCTGGAAAATAGTGGGGATACTGTGTAAATTGTGGAATAATGTAGTAAGGAAAATGCATGTAGTAGATATCAGGCGAAGCTTTGACCAACGATGGGCTCGCCTTAACACAAAGCTACCAACACATGTCTCAACCCTCTTCTTGGTGTATTGTTTGTTGAATAACTACATGTTTGTATACTGGGAGTTCAGGAGGAATATGATGTATTCTTTTCAATACTGTATGCATTCTCTTTTTGCCGATGGAAAAGAATCTGGATTCATGGAATAAATAATTCACTGCAGATTTTGTTTCCTATGTTCTGCGACTCATTATCTCATACTCCTCATTAAGGCATTACTGATAAAATATTATAGTTTATAAAATATTTAATGATATGTGTACGAAGAAGCAATCACACCTGTACCAGAAAAGAATACTCTGAAAATTCACATATTACTGTAATGTTCATTTCTACGTTCAGCAACTGTTGAGGACTTACAGAGGAACTAAAACATCATATAAGAGTGCAGTGAGATTTGGGGACTGAAAGTAAATATTAAAAAACGAAAATTGTGGTTTCTAAGAACATGTTTGTAGGTGGTAACAAGGACAAATGGTATTCACGCACTAGATGAGCTCCAGCGTGTCAAAACATATCCTGGCGCAAATGTTTCCATGAACGGGAGATAGAATACTCAGAGAGCGGTGGGCTAAAGTGAAGACCAAATTGCGCTCAAAGAAATCGTTAGCGCAGTGCGCACAATTCCGGATTTGCCTTTAAAGCTTAGCAACACAATGTTTCAATCGCTTGTTCTCTCGGCTATGGATTACATATCGGAAATATGGGCGATGGACAAATGAGATCGATTGGAAAGCATCAAAACCGATTATTAAAAATTAATTCTTGGATCCTCTAGATGCGCAGAAAATGTCGGCATGTTGAACGAGGTAGGTAGTGTAGGAATTTGGACATATTTTAAAATTAAACCAATTAAGCTATGGATTTGATTAACAAGAGTTATCGGAGATGCGAATATGCGGATACATAGGTGGTTTAGAGAGCAATTGCAGGAAAGAGATTAGCGCTTCTGGTGTCACAAAGAGAAACTGTTATTAAAACGTGCAGGGCTGGGAGATCCTTCCACAGAAGGAGAAGGAAAATGCGCAAGGTCAAACGAGAATTTCTAATAGATTTTCGGACATAAAAAATGCAAGATATCATAGCGGCAACGTCTGAAAAACGCTCACCAGTGGTACAAATTTACACTGGTATGAGGTTGTGAAAGTTATGTTCACACACTTAGATCCAAGATTTAGTGATGAGATTTGGCACGGTTAAGGATTGGTGAATGGAACTTAGATTGAAAGTCTTGAATGGCAGTTGTATCTGTGTTCTTTGCGGCGATAGAGATTGGATCCACATCCTCTGAAATTGCTGCCTCACTGAAACATGAAGAGGAAAATGGACAAGAATAGCGCACTATTACTTCCGACAGAGAAATGTATCGCTTGCCCAGGATATAATACAAGACAATATCTTTTACTTCATGAAAAGTTTAGGAAATTTTCTAACAAAGGTGAAGACTAATACAGAAACGGTAATACGTAAATGGGAAAATAACACTGCAGCAAGCAGATCGTAGAAAGGGTAAGAAAAATGTGGTATGAAAATAAATACGTAAATAAGTTAAGTAAAATGTAAATAAGATTTTAAGTAAATCTATAAATGAGCACATTATGGGAAATAGGGATATGAGTGTGAAAGAAATAAGAGAAGAAGCAAAGTTGGAGACGATTTTCTATTACGCTGTTTCAGTTCAGGAGGGTTTTAGGATGCCGAAGTATCGATCGAAAATACGTGATGTCTAAGCCAGAAATTAAATTGGCCTGGAAAGTGTTTGTTATATCAGTGTGCGTTCGTCTACTGACGGTAAAGTTTCTTTTCTCTTCAAGATATCTTTTGTGTTGTATCCGCGTCTTTAGTGTAATGAGACAGTATGGGATATTTGAAAGTTAAAATACAGTAGAATGTAGGTTTTGCAACGGCTGAGGTGCCATCGGCTTACCACATAGTACGAGGGTTATGTATTTTATACCCGTAATCATGATCCACTAAATAAAAAACACTGAATGTGACAATCATTAAGAATGATTTCACATTTGTCATTCAGTGTATTTGTAAGTAAAAGTTAAGTAAGTTTTCTAAAGTATATGTTATTACAAAATAATGTAATCGATCGTTGGTTAAATAAGTATAAATTGAAAGTAAAGTTGTTAATTGGACGTTCGATGCTTTGTAACGGTACAATGATTACACACCTACTAGGAAATTTACCCCCGTACACAGTTGTTTGGATCTCATGTAGTTAGCTAATTAAAGTTTGCGCAAGTTTACGCACAGCAAGTTTCGTGGTGATTAAAAAACCAGTTGGTGTGTTTGTGCATATAGAGGAAACATTTCCATGCAAAGTGGTAGACTCTCATCTAACGCGTTGGCCTCCGCTCGGGGATCCTTTCGCAATATATGACCCATTCGCTTGTAGCAACAAGAAGCATCCAGGAAGTTAATTCTCCCAATTTGATGTCTCACACTTGAATATCACACAACAATGTTTTGTAAACATAGTAAAAACCAAACTTTTCACAAAAGTGACATTGTTTTTCTACGCTTTTCATTTACACAACTCTCCACATTCTTTCAAACGACCAATCCGATGTTTTGCGGGGCTATTATTTGTAAAAAAACAACAAAATATTTATTGTATAAATCAAAATGAAGTGCTATTTGGTGGCCAAGAAATTAAAATATTTCCGATTTTCATCAAATTCCCGAGTGCAATAAAGCGGAATGAACATTTATGTAAATGCCGAATAATATAACTTTATCGGATCTTTACTTGCAAACACATAGAATATAACAATAAAAATATATCATAAAAATGTTTATAATAGTCTACTTTGGGACGAGAAAAATTTACAATAGGTTTCGCTTAAAATTTAGTCACATATCTTTTACGTGATAAGTTGCATGATTGAATATAGCAAGCATAAATTCTTTATGTATACGACAGCTTGCGGGAAAACTAAATTGGTGAACAAATAACATAAAATAGAATACATCATCCCTGAGCGTTCCATCATGGAAGTTATTAATTAGTAATTTTCTTAGTTAATCACTTTTACAACTCATTTTTCACGGATTCGCAGGTTTTCAAAATATTTTGAATAGGCCGGAGCGCACCCGACTTGTCACTAAGATATTCAATAATCTTTTGTAATACGAGTATATGCTTCAAAAAAATAATATTCGGTTTAATGCCAGAAAATCTACAATAAATTGAAAATATTCATTTATAATTTACACCTATTCAGTTTCTTCTCTTCCAGGAAGAAAGTTAAGAAAAAAATTTAGAAAGATAAACTCAAGTCTCCTAGAGACATTTGCCCTTATTTGTAAGCCCTCATTAACAAAAAAATGGCAGAAAAGACGTTCAGAGACAATTTCGCGGCGCACTTTCTATTTACGCAGAGACAAAAATGTTACTAATTGTGGAGACCAGCGCGGCCCAAAGTCTGGAGTGGTCCACAGCGATGGCCAGCCATTTCGTCCCAGTGGAACACCCCCCTCCTCCGGTCACGAGGAAGTGGAAACCCCGCTGGGAGCGGCGGCCGCGCCGGCTTCGAAAAACCGCTATCTGTACACGCGCCGGCTTCGTGAATAGATGATGGCGCGAGGTGCAAGCGCGCAGTTTTGCCTCTCGGGCGCCGCGCGCTTAATAATTCCGAAGGCGCCGCCGGCCCGCGCGGCGGCCTCTCGCCTCTCGTGGCGGAGATCGATGCTCCTGGACGTCAAGTGGGAGGCTGCGCCCCGCCCCCTCGGCCCCGTCGCCTCAGGCACAGTGGGCGCGACATCGCACGGACCAGCCCATGACGGAAGCGCGTGTGACCTATTTAGGAGGTAAGCGCGGAGGTTTCTCCGATCAGGCGAATGCCAGAGCAGTACCTTAACAAAAGAGGCCAGGGACCGCTTGCGATCTTTCCTTCCTCTTCCTTGTTCTATCCTCACCTTACTCACAAGCCCTACACTACCACATACCGGGAGACCGGTTCTGAGTTAGTGCTCGTTTCGGCTGGGGCGGTGCCTCGCTGGAGGGAGATACCTAGTTTAGGAAAACCCCGCTAGTCGACGGTTGGCGCCGGATATCGCCATCCAGAGGGGGGAGATCACCGCTACCTCCCGAGGATAAAAACGCACTACACTTACGAGACTAGCAGGTGATGCGCCCGGAATCAAGAACAATCAATCAATTTAATAGTTCTTATTACAACACACTTATTTTAATTGATAAAGTTTGAATTAAGATAATCAAAGCGGATAAAAAAAAATTAGTGCGCTAATAAAAATTATATTCACTTTGTACACGTAAGCTTCCGCAGCTGCAATCCATAAATTCTCGGCTATCCGGGTGACGCCGCGTCGTTGGCTGAGAGGCCGAAGACTGAGAGGCTTCGTCACTGCCCTGAGAAAGCCTGCGACATGTCAGGCGAAACGTCGGCCTCCCAGCCAACGACGCGGCGTCTCCTGCATAGCCGAGAATTTATATTCACTTTGATAAAATCCATTATAATGGCTATCTAATGGCTTGTGTTATTATGAAATACTAGTTCTGCATTCCGCACGTTTTAAATAATATTAAAAGTCAAAATATCCCCATTATACAAACCCACTTCGTACGATTCAGAGTCCTGCAACAAGAAGGGATGCTCTAAGAAAATATAATAATCTTGTCCAATCTTGTTTTATAGATTACATTCCAAAAGTATCTCCTGTAACCGGGTTGGAGGGACCTAGGCCGCTTCCGAGGTATGCGCTATGTTAACGTACGTATGATGCAGCGTTTTGTACGTCGCGGGTTACATGCACGCCTGCAATTCTTTTGACTACAAACTTATAATTCTAATTTTTGCGTCTTAAATCTGTTTGATGAAGCCCAATCTAGCAGCAATACACTTATGAGTTGTGTGTTGTCGATGGCTTCTTAATTCTTCCAAAGCGAATTAAATATAGGAGGATATGTTGCATAGATAATGCTTCTAAAACTTATCTTATAAAACATAAATATTTTTACTTGGCTCAAAAGGTTAATAACAAGTACATGATCATGTATAATGTGAAATGTGTATTTTTGCAATGTATATCTCTTTGTCGGCACATTGCCACGCGCTGGCGCGCTCGTCCTGGCTCCCACCGCTCCAAATGTGATTCCCTTGGGAGTACCTGGGAGCCCCTGCCTGGGAGATTCCGAAAAGATGAAGCCCCTTCAGCCGCCATCGTAAATCCGTCCGTTCGCGCCCACCGCACATCTCTACACACACACACACACGGACACGCACACGTACACACACTTTTTCACACAATAAAGGACATTTTTACTCGTTGAGAAACAATGCTTAAAAAAAGGGATACATTAGCACGGTAGCCGACAATTGCCAGAAAACCCCGAGTCTCGCATTTGAAAGCAATTTGTCAAAAGCTGTTATTTTCGCAAAACGTCCGTCCGTGAAGAAAACTAGCAGCTGAAATATTTACAAAAATGAATATTCCCAGACCATCCTGGCCATTCTTGCAGATCTGCGATTTTCAAGAGAGTTCTTTCATTTCTTGGATTTTCTTTAGATAAAGCTCATGGAAAGTTCTAAAAATTTTTCAATGTGGCTTCAGACTTTACTTTCTCGCATACTACATACGTAGTACAGAGAAAGTACTACGAAAGATGTAATAATGAAGCAAAAAAGGAGATTATTTGTCAGAAAAATTGTATTGTAGATCCCTGATAACGAAAAAGAGGATAAATCTTGTTTGAATGTGTAGTTTGTTACTTCCTTTAACACATTGTACACTCAGAATTCACGTTTTCAACGCAAGCGGCCGAACCATAAGCAGAATTTTCACCAAACGTGGTATTTCAGTCATTTTCACTGATGTCGCGGTTCCTTGAATATAAAAGCAATACTTTAATTTTTGGGAGTACTTTACATGAAGCCTCAAGGACATTTTCAATTTTTTTCGCAAAAATGGTTCTAAATTTTTTGATTATACTTCGTCGTCAAATAGCATAATGGTCGCTTAAAAATCGTCGCAAGTCATAATTTCGTTCAAATACCTCAAGTTTCGAAAATTGCAAAAGTCCAAATTTTTTGGGGGTTCTTCCAACAACTGCATTGAAGACAAATTTTTACTCTGGGTATAAATATCTTCTTTAAAACTACATCTATAAATGAGAACTCTTAACATTTTTTCAAAATATGAATAGTTTTTGCATCATTTTTAGTAAAAAATGGACAATATTAAAAATAATGAAAAATAAAATTTTTTCACTCCAAATTGTTCTTTAAACTTTGTATGCAGATAGTATTAAATGCGTTAAATAACGCATATTATATCGCAAAAAATATTTGTATTTTTAAAAATTACACAAATGAATTTTATTAAATACCATTGATGTCGTTAATATTTACAATACGGACATTCTTCATTCATTGGTGTATTTGTGAGGACAAGTGTTTCCAATGTTTACTTATGTAGTTTTTCAAAAACTGAAAAGGTTTCAGTTAGAATGAGCTCACAATTGTGCAATTTCAGAAATGGAAGTGATATTTTCTCAAAAGAGTTCAACATTTTCCTTTACATTTTTTGTAAGGATAGTCTACATACACTGAATTAGATGAGATGTATCATAATTTGATTTTTTATTTTCAAAAACTACACAAATGTACGGTTTTTGAAGTTTCTGTCACGTTTTTAAATTTACATTAATGAAATTGGATTTACATAATTGAATTTGTGAACATAAGTGCTCAAATGATTTCTTAGGTATCTTCGAAAACTCAAAACTTCTCTGCGAAAATAAGCTCCAATTTACGCTTTTTCAGAAACGCTCAAATGGCATTTTCTCAAGAAGGATGCAAATGTTTCAAAGAAAATCGCATAAAGAAATATCTTTTACTTTTCGGTAATGACCTTTAAGACACATTTACATTCTTCTACGCGGGGACAGACAATTGAGATAATGCAAATATGTCATTTTGGCGACAATTGGTAGCAGCAGAGTAGGGGTAATCTGGGGAGTACTCCGAAGTTCATTTACCTTTATCACATCATATTTTTTTAAAAATTTAGATCAATTATAATTCGTAGAGAAGGTGGTATTGGCCCCTAACGGGACAACATTCATCACGTTTTTGTATGGCAGATATCCTATATGGTTGGCGGCAGATCACTAGTCTTCTCTCCAAGCAGTCGCAGGTTTTGTAATTTTTTGAGGTTTTGTAAACTAATAGAGGAAAATGAACATTGGATTGGGATTTTGTGACCCAAAAAACCTACAGAAAACATGGTTTAACCCCATACACGAACACAATATTTTTTGTGTGGGGGTGTTGTATAGCTGATATAGGTTTTTTCTTCAAATAATATTTGACCTTCGCAAATTAGTTCTTGAATTCGTGACATGTACTTTTTTGATAACATTATTAGGTTTGTGCAATTTTGAGTGAAATAAGGGCCCTCTGATAGAGCTCAGGACGTTTGAATAGAAGGCGCAAATATCATTTTTTGAAAACATGAAAGCAGTATTAAAACAATTTTTCCCAATATCGTCTTCAATTTTTTCTACGGAGAACGCCAAATGCACTGAATAATTTGACACAATTTGGCATTTTGTCCCTTGTCTCTCATGTCGTATGTGTTGGCGCCGAAGACCTCGCGTTCTGCTGACCCACACAGGAGTTTGCAAGTGTGTTGGTGTCTAGTGTGTGGTGAATCCTGATTCCCATCTCGGACGTAAAAGGTAAACAGCTATCGGCTGGATAAAAAAACCTAGAGAAAATCAATTCATTATCACACGACAGGCCGCAATATATCATTGTTATCAGTTGCAATATTCATAACCAATTCCTAACGGCTGTACTTCAAGAACCATACTAGATTCATTTCTTTCGAAGGTGTATCGCGTTTTGAGGTAATTTCCTGCTGATTTTTATCTTTCTTTACCGCTGATTTCTTTCTAAAATAAGCGACTTGGGAGCAGTGTGCGCCTGCCTGCGAAAGACGCTCCCCCTCCCCTCTCACCCCCTCCACCGGAAGGTCAGGTCTCTGTTTGCGCAGGCTCCGCGCGCGGCCGATGGGATTACTAAGCTGTTTGCCGCCATCGTTAGAAATGTTTGGCTTTTCCTTTTGTTTTTAAGGCAGCCGATCAAGTAGCGCCACCGAAAACAATTATACATTCACTATTGGACTTGAGAAGACGCACATACGCTTTCGACAATATAAACATACAAAATATGTGATTAATATTTTTAACTATATAGGGAACTGGGGAATATTGATGCAGAGGCACCTTTATACACACCCTCTACAGCTTACAAAGTCATTACTGGGAGTTTCACAACAGCTCCAAAACGGCTCTAGGGTTCACAGCTACCTACAGAAAGACTTGGTTGGATAGTGTACTTGGATGGAATTAGATAGGTGATTTGTGGTTTTGTTGATCAAAAGTACAATTCCAGTAGTATTATACACATGTTCCAGTATTTTCAACAAGAAACAATACATTCTCTGATAAGTAAAACTATTCATTACCAGTTCCGCATCGTCGTAGGTAAATTATGAAGTGTAGGTTGGGAGATTCATGTTATTCAAAACTTCTGAATGGGGCACATTGATACTGCCTGTGTTGGACCATGTCAATATGCCCCATGATAGCTGCAAACAACCTACATCCTGTTTTAGTTCATTTTTATTGCCTCTTATTATTAGTTTTATCATACAAGCCTTAATCCAAACATTTCATACCAAGGATTTATAATATTCGTTTTTATAAATAATAAGAGAAAATAAGTCTTTGAGGGAAGTTAAAGAAGAGAAATAAGCTGCAGTACTGTAAATAAATAGTGACAAAGAACTCAAAAATGCTGCTGAGGATAAGAAGCAACAAACATTTAAAACGAAGAAATAGTAAGAAGGCGGAAGAATTCGTTATTCATAAGAAGAATCCATTAGTCCATCCAGTTGTGTGACTCTATATCAAATCACCTGAATCGAAGTGACTTGCTAGATAAAGAAGAATCAATGAACGAAGCAAATAGAAATCAAAGGAAAAGTAAGAGTATCAGGCCGTTATACTTAATTTTAATTTTGAGCACTTTAACATTCCTTACAAATAAATTGTGAGTAATTTGAAATTCTTTGAATAAATATATGGCTGTTATATGTTTTACACTAATACCGGTCGTTTTGACATATCGTATAGATATTGACGGTAATTTGAATTTCTATAAAAATATAAAATGGTTTGCTAATTTATTTCAATGGAAAATATAAAGTAGCAGATATTTTTGCCCACATTTCCCAAACATACCAATCAATATCGGGGATGGGCACATTGAAATTACTTTTTTAATTTTTTAATTACCTGCAGAAAAATGATTGTATTTTAATAATACACTACATTTGTTTTGATTACATTAGTTCTTGAAATTTCTATTTCTAGGCATGAACTGCTAAAAAGTATCAATGTGCCTCAGTTCCCCCTACGTTTAGTTTTGTATACTATTTAAATTTATCGAAGCAAATTTAGCAATAATAAACTAGCAATTGGATAATTGCTGAGAATTTAAAATAATTCTGATGTAAATTCTACATTTACTCTTTTTGTATCCCTGCCTATAAAATGGAATATATTGACTACTTTTGAGAATTACGCTTATTTTTAGTTCTCCAAATATTTTAGGATTAATTGTACGATTTATTTCTTTACTTGAATTTTTTTTCTGTCAGAATTAAAAAAAACAAAAAAACAAACGTGTGAGGTTCTCGTAACGCAATAGGAAGAATGAACTAGACGCTTTTTTCAACAAAATAACATCTCTCCTAAAATTTAATCTAGGAAGCCGGTATTCTATAGATGAACGTCAGGAGTAGAGATTTTCATATAGGAAAACTATTTGAGAGATAAAAAGAAACAGCAGTAGATAAAATAGATAATGAAAGAAAACAATGCAAAAATGAAAAGTATTGACAGAAATAAGGGAAAAGTCGTAAGAGGCGTAAAGAAAACGACCAATGCATGTGAAAGGAAAAGGTTAAAAGAAAGGGAAAGGAACATTAATTCCAGGCATCTGTCTCGGCGAGATGGCATACGCCACGACCCAAAACAATCGCCTGTAATGTTTATGCATGCGG
>BOPP01000122.1:2095781-2124341 GCA_017312745.1 Gryllus bimaculatus | reverse complement strand
ATTCGCTGCATATAACATCATTAGAATAGCGTGGAAGCGAGAGCGGTGGCCACACGTGTGCGCGGTGGTCCATTCAAGTCGCTTCGGCAGAAACACGCCTTAACATCCCAGTGGGACGTCGGGCCCTCAGTTCGCGCCAACCTGTGAGCGCCGCGGCGACACGGTTCTTCGTCGGCGCTTCGACACTCTGAACAGGCCACTAAGTTAAACCTCGACGCCGGCGACGGCGCAGCGGTGCACGGTCCTTCGGCGCCATTACTTCCCAGACACCAGGTGCGGCCGCGCTCGCCCACGCCTGTCGCCCTCGCCCCTCGCCATCGCCCTCTGCCCCTCGCCCTCGCATCCTGCGGCCTCGCCCCTTCGCCCGCGCCCTCGCCCTCGCCCTCGCCCACGCCTCCCTCGCCTCGCCTCCCCTCGCCTCTGCCCTCGCCCTCGCCCTCGACTCGCCCTCGCCCTCGCCTCTGCCTCGCCTCGCCCTCGCCCTCGCCCGCCTCGCCCTCTGCCTCGCCCTCGCCCTCCGCCCGTCGGCCCTCGCCCTGCCCTCGCCCTCGCCCTCGGCCCTCGCCCTCGCCCTCGCCCTCGCCCTCGCCTCGCCCTCGCCCTCGCCCGCCTCGGCCCTACCCCCTCGCCCTCGCCGTCGCCTCGGCCCGTCCGCTCTTGCCATGGCCGCTCACCTCTCTCGCGGTTGTCCCTACTCGATTCCCCTCCTCCTCCGGCCCCTGGCCAGTCCTACTGCTCTGTGGGAGAGATGCTTGCCTGGAGGAGAGTTCCAGCTGCGCGTGCTCTGCTCCGCTGTTCCCTGTTTCTACGATCAACACCAGGCGAATACCAGAGCAGTACCTATAATATACGCGGCCACAGACGCGAGCGCGCGATCTTTTGTCCTTCCTCTTTCTTTGGTCCTACACTCACCTCCTACACGCTAATGCAGATACACTACCCGCATGCAGAGATACCAGTTGAGATGCAAAGAGATTGTCGCGGCTGGGCGGTGCACCGCTCGTGGAGATGCCTGGTAGGGAAAACCCCCGCCGACGTGTAGGTCAGCCGGATCTGACCATCCACTGGAGACTATCACCACCACCACCACCACCTCCCGCCGATAAAACATGCCCCACACTTACGGGACTAATGCTTAGCCGTTGATACGCCCGGAATCCATGAACAGTCAAAAAACGTACCGTCTTTACCATTCCCAACCTCTGTCCTCCGGAATACCACCGCCTTCAATTCCCCGCCAACAACATTGACGCGAGAACGGGAGCGATACGAACAAGGGACACAGCACCGCCAGAGAGAGAGAGAGAGAGAGAGAGAGCGGAAGAGGAGGGGAGGGTGGCGAAGGGGCTGGGGAAAGAGGTGCATCTGCGGGCCGCAATCACTAGCGGCGGGAAAACAGCGAGGAGAAGAGAAAGGAAGGGTAGGGAGAGAACGGCGAAGATAAGAGAAAGGAAGAGAATGCTGGAACTGTGAAGGACGATGACGTTACCGGCGAGAGTAGACGCTAAAAGCAGAGTAGGGCGGTGGGGAGACATAGGGATGGGGTGTTCCTTGCAAGAGAAGTGTGACAGGATGGGGAAACTCAAGCACCAATTAGCGTGTTAATGTCAGAGGATGGTAGAGGTTTTGTGAGAATCGGCTCCTAGTGCTGAATGAAGTGCTTATAGCTTTTGTATCGTGAGTTTCAATTGTTGTTATTCTTTTAAATGAGCTAGTAACAATATATTTGTGGTGACAATTTGCAGTATAACGATCCGGTGGTGTATGAAACGGAGTGTATATCGTACTTCCAAGGTACATTAGCTTCGTGACCTGGTATTCGTACGTTGAAATCTAGGTTATATGGCAATTTTAACATAAGCTGTGTCTTAATGGACGATTTTCGCTTCTTGAATGAGAGTTCAAAAGATTGCCTGATTTGTCAATTATTTCGTAATAATTCCAAGAGTCTGCAAGAGTAATACCTTAGATGAGCTACTGCGCGCACCAGCAATCTTTCCTACCTCAGCGTGAGTGCATTAATGGTATTTCAAAGTTCCTATTGAGTGGTAGAACTATAGAAACAAGATAATGAATTATTAGTGGAATTTATCGTGGTGAGGTCGAAGACAGTAAGACTGGAGTAGTTAGCGAGTACTTGACTGTTGCACAACGAGTGAGAGGTTTTTTCTTTCCCCGCCATGAATGGCGTCTAGATATTTCTTTTCGTCGTTACAGGTTAGATGTATCAGCGTGCCTGCAAGGGGCCACTCTGACATATCGTTGCCACACCTGTTTGCCGAGGACGAATTCACTCAGAGTGGTCTGCGTATGTCTTATTTGACACAAACGTCTTGAATCTTTCATTTGTGCGTTGCACGGTTGGACAAAGTCGAAACTGTCATATTAAGAAAGGTAAGAGTCTCTGGGACGGTGAGTTTAAAGACGAAGTTGTTTTGCGTGACTGCAGAGACAAATATACATCGCATAAGGCTATATCAGTGCTACATCTCCACCGCGGCTCCGATTGGAGCCTCACGAGGCGGCGCGACCCTAAGCAGACGATCATGATCTGCGAGCAATGCAACCAATTAATATACAAAGTGAACCAGTATTTTGTGACCGCACAGCGCAATGAGCGGGCACCTAGAAGAGTTCTTGGGCTCGGACCCACCTCTTAAAAGATCGTCTGAGCTGACTGAACCCGATACTCGATGATTTCGGCTGAGAATAGCTGCTCTGTCCCTGCAACATCATAGTATCGAGTAGAATAGATATACTCTGAGCCCGCTGCCGTGTGAGCGACCTGCTAACGTTGACATCAACAGTATTATCAAAGATAAGTGTGATTGAGAACGAGCGCGTGTAGCCTGGGTGAGGCTAGGCGGAGTGCTGCCGAGCGCAGTGTGGTGCGACAGAAGGATAAGTCGCCGCGCGTCTGGCTAGATAACCGAACACATATCCACGACGTTCTATCTGACTATGACGTCTTCGGTCGCGCTCGCTAGCTCACGGCCCCTCGCCCTCCGCCCCGCCCCCGCCCCCGGCCGCCCCACCTCGAGTCTCACCGCACCGCAAGTACTTCTAGCTCCTTCAGAGTCTCTCAGAGAATCACAGAGTTGTGTCATCACACCCCTCTGACTGATTCAAGGTTGCCACTTAGCTATATGGAAACCTAAAAAATCTAATGTCAGGGAACGAGTCAATCAACGGCGTTGCTAGATCTTCACATTATGGGCTGATAGCATATCAGTCAAAATGTAAAAAGCTAACTTGCTTCTGACTTATATCACAAAAAGTAGTAGTGTGCCAAAGTACTCTAAGTAGTACCTACTCTCCCGTATATGAACTTATTCCATCAATCTATGATATTCGCTGTGCCGGTGCACGTATACGTTTTGTTTTGTCTGAAGAATCCTGCCTATATGAGGACTTACCCCAGCGACATAGATATACACATTAGGAGACTTGGATGTTTGCCGGAAGAAATATGAAACGGTGATACTGACAGTGCGTCAGTCCCAGTGTATCAACCACGTTTTGGAAACAAATTCACTTTTTTGCAAACCTAATAAAGAGTTATTGTTGATTTAAAATATAGTACAAAATGTGATAATAACACCATATCGATTCTTATTTATCACATTAATTATATTTAACAATTATTCTTTAATTGAGAGATATGAAGTTCGCTTAATAATGGAGTGTCTAAAGGCAGAAGTGAGATGAAACATAATTTATGAGAATGAGAGCAGTGCGAATCCAGTGATTCTCTAGAACATCAATACACTGTGTCATAATTCTTCTCTTTCCATTTATATCGTTCAGTATATCTTACAATTATACCTCAAACATTTACACTCGTTACCACGTATGTTAAAAGAATGAGAAAATTAACATATTGCTGTATAAACAAAAGAACGCCATAAACACATTTCAGGGCCCTGCTAGAAAAATAGTATATGGGTGCTGTGAAAATGAATGAAATACACTTTCTAATGCATGATATATTTGAATTTTTAGTTTCGCTAAGAGCATTCGACAGGCAATCCAGAGTCGGCTATACTGCGAATGAGCCTAGTAGACAATCTGACGTGACCGCTTTATCATATTATAAATTACTGCGATATGATTAAATGTCAGAAATAGTAAGTTTGAACTATACAGACGTCTTATGATGGCGTCACGGACCTCTCGCAAAATCACTTATATGCTCCTCTGTGGTGAGATTGGTAATGACACCTGTAGCGTGTGCGTGTGTGAGCGAGTGTGTGTAAGACACAGTAGAGTTAATAGTAAGAAAACACTAGGCTAAAAGAGCTCATCATTCTTCATGGCGTCCGAACATTACTTCTGACTCCCAAACGAGTACTATCCGACGGATATCCGCTCGCGACGATAATATTTCATGAGGGCGATAACCCCCTGCTGCCCAGTTTATTGCTGTGTCCATAAATTCACCGATACTATTAGGATACACGGCGTCGTGTTTACTGCTTTTGCGACATTCCGGTGCGGTTGAGATCTACCCGTGCCGCATAGAGGGTATCAGTGTTCCATCCCAGCAGTCGTAAAATATTCTTGTACGCGAATTTAAGAGTACAAACAACGATAATATCCATTCTGCATGGACTGTATCTTCTTTACATTCGTATGAAATATGAGTCCAATACAACCAACCTCAGTACGTATAGCCACAAGAGGAGACCAAAATTGCGCTATACCTAATTTTGCGCCTGACTTTCATGTTATAATTAAAATGAGTGTAGGAGAGCATACAGGTTACAAACCAATAGCGTGTCCAATAGAGACAAGAGCAGATATGTTTACAAGATTGTTGGAACCACTATTCTACTGCGTTGTTTTTATTGCAGTTAATCAGAGAGCGAGAACAATGACTTTTCTATCGCAAGAAGTTATATGCATTCACATATATCGAGTCGGTAACTCTGCTGAGAGAGGCTTAACCACACAGGACAACTAGATGCCAGGAAGTATAAGCCGAAAGATCAAACGACTAATGTTCTCGCTGAATGTCGACAATCTATAACAGAAGTGCGGATGGTCGAGATTCCCGACCCCATATAGTTTGCGGATCCGGCCAAAATCACGCTGCGCTTTTCTTCTACAGCCCACTCTATTCTTCTATCTATCCTCGCCGAGGTGGGCTAAAATGGCTACCTTCCGGTCATATACAAAAATCTCCGTGCTTAGAGCACACGTCACGAAATAGTTGACCGAGGCGAGCGCCGGTCTGTGCGCCCAGCAACCCCGTTCCGCCTGTTCAGAATACGATTGCGCTCGCCAGTGTCGCGACGTGTCGGTAGGACGACAACAAAGTCACCTGACACTGTTCGTCATGATCTTATGGTCTCTGTCCTGATGTTTCTATGTGCCAATCATCATTTAATATCACTGCAGTTATGTCTCAATACCGCCCTACACACGGGGACACATGTCTTATGGTGCGTCCTGTTCCCTTGTGCTCATTCGAACGTTATCACATCGACATTCTAGTAGTCCACGGATTGTATTCCCTTAGTGACATACATCAATACCTTCTATCTGCCAGGGAATAATACTCTATATCTCTAAGATAACCATCATCCGACATAACGTCAGACAGTGAATAGTCCGTTCGAAAATATCGTCTGCGCAATGTCTCCAGCGCGAAGTCCTAATTACGCGTATGTATGTCTCAGCCGAATTCGCCACGCATGCTCTGTTAGTCTCCATTCGAATGTTTACCGAGCGGCGACGTCGCGCACTGGAAGCAGAACAGAGCTTCTCTACGCGCCAACAGCGATCCCCTTCACATCACAGATAGCGGTTCCTGTTCGGTGCATTAGGTGTAGTACTCTGGAGGCTCGCTTGCGCGCGCATCGGGTGGACAGCTGTGCATTTCCCGTCCGGCTGGCCGCGTGCGAGCACGGAGCCGTTCAAAGCCGCGGGCCACGCAACGGAGCCTATGCGAGCTGCCTAACGGTAATTCCCCGTTTAATTTGCCATAAATGACGGCGGCGGTGGCGCTGTGCTTTTTTTTCGCTCCACGCTCGCGCGGGGCGCGACTGTGATCAGCCGCATTATCCTAAGTTCGTTATTGCGCACCGCCGGACGGCGCGTGGCGGCTGGAGCGGTAGTTGCGCAGCGGGTGAAGGAGACCTCGAGCAGCAAGCAAACAGGTCCCGCGGTAGCGGGCGCATCGCATCCCGCCCAGCTCACGGCCCACAACGGCGTTCCGCTGCAGCACCCTCCCCCCGCCCATCTCACTCCTGCTCGCTCTCTCGAGCAACGCCGCGAACCGCCCTCATTCCCTCGCACAGACCACCACCCTCGGCCCAGCACCCCCCGCCTGGCCATGCCGGCTTCGCGCTCGCAACGCTTGACCGCCTCCGACCCGACACATCTCCGCACACAAACCTCTTCTCAATTCCTGCCTCTCAATCTCCCGCGCCATCTCATTACCCTTCCGCATCCCCTCCTCGCTGATACACACGCCTCACACGCGTATATCATAAACTGTCCGAGTATAATCCATCCGTCGACTAGCGAATTGCATTAATATAACTACTATCTAAACGTACGTTGTGCATAATGAAAAAAATAAATAATCTTTAAAGAGCGTTAAAAAATCTATTGGTTTTACGGATATATAAAATAAGAATTAGTTTGTGTCTCATTTTGTGTCTAGATACATTCTCCGCTACAGGAGTTTTGAGTAAAAAGTGTAATTAAGAGTAATCCTGAGGACAGCTTAAGCGAATATATTTTTGGCAGCAAGACTTGTCTCGCATTTCGTCGTAGCTAGCGCGAGCCACTGGTACGCAAAATGGATAAATCCAGTTGGTTTATAAACTTAGAAACAAAATATTTAAAAACACGTCGTATAGCGCGAACTCATGTTAATTATAGGTATCATGTCCTGGATGGTCTGTGTGCCTTGAGTTCCATAACATACCGTGACATTTTAATTTTGAGGGTACTTCACATAAAGCCTTTAGGATATTATCCAATTTTTTTTGTAAAAAATGCCTCCCACGGATTTTTATTATATTTTGTGATGAATAGTGTTAAGGACGTTTAAGCAGCCAGGTCTCATGTCGTTGAAAAACCCTGATTTTTGGAAAATTGCAAAACCGTTAAAACGTTATTTATTAAAAATTAAAGATAAGGAAGCTCATTGTGCCCGTCGTGTATATATAGGAGAGATTGCAGTTTCTTAAAGATCTTTATTTTGAAATATGGATTATCTGCGTTTAGAGTTTTATACATTATACGATTATCACATTGCCTTGTTCGCAAGCACCTTTTCACGTCTTGCTGTAGCGTTCTTGAAAATATTCCAGGCTGACGCGATGTACTGGGGTTGTTGGTAGCATGCGCGCACTAGGGTGTTGTATCATCCGGACAGTGGGTGAGTATTGTGTATCGTATATGAAGAAGAACCTGTGTACTTGATTTGGCTGTGCACCTCCGTTATTCTACTCGACGGTAATGTATACGTGTCTATAACCTAGTTCTTCCTTTCGCGCAACTATACTGAAAAAGTTCACCGATGGACACTTCGCTCTTCTAATCACGGGCGCTCACTTTGACGGCCCATTCGCATAGGTAAGCGTCTCATCCTATTCACTGGAGTGAAGGCAAACTGTATGAGTTCCTCCACAGCCGATTGTAACTACTGGGTCATGAGCCACACGTCTAAACATTTCTTAGATCTTCTACTAGAGAATAAATTCAAACGCAGCAGGAAGGGTCATTTAAGATAGAAAACCGCTCGTGGTGATTTTTTCCATCCTTGCGTATATGAGACCAGTGGGCTTTTTTGGTTTATATATAAAGTCAGAAGAATCTCGTACAATAAATTCGTAGTGACGGCGCATTATCCTGTTTTTATAATTGTGTTTTAATTTGCTGGGCAACAAGGTTTTTTACTGCGATAAATGATAATCCTACCAATATTTATTACGAGTATCCTACTGGAGATACCTAGGATCATAATTCTCCCCCGTATGCGCGCTTTGAAATATTTTTTTTATTAATTCATGTAAAGTTGAGTGGTGCGTTCGCGTTATGTTCAAAATCCATAACTGAAAGTTCCATAGCTCGAGTTCGAATTTCGAGCCGGCTGACATGGCTCAGTGGGAACAACATATGTTACCGCAGAGCATATCTGATCAGAGTTTAGCGCTCCCCAATCTCGATTGGATATCGATTTCAAAAAAACAAGCTAGTTCAATTCAATAACTGGCTTGCTAGGAATTCTAGCAACTAGCACGGTAGTATTTTCAAATTGTTTCTCGATCAACACAGCGGAATGGCCGGGGCAGTACCTACCAAAACGGGCCAGCATTGCGCGCGATTTTTCCTTTCAGTCCTTGTTCCTATCCCAACCCCGTACTCACACCACACTAAACATGCGCCTGACGACTACCGCCACATGCCAGGGGCCTACAAGCTTGTCCCGCTGGGTCGGTGCCCCGCTGGTTGGGAGATACGCTGGGTGGGGGAAAACCCTCGCGAGTCGTAGCGTGTAGATAGCCGTACCAGATCTTCGCCATTCGGCGGGCGAGACACTTTACTTGTCCTACCGATCCTCACCCCTTACACATGCCACGAGACAGGTTGGGGCTTTCATCTTGTACGCGCTGTGAGCGGTAGCCCCTCTTCGTGGAAGAGATTACCAGAAGAGAAATCCCCGTTACTCATTCATTTAGGTCCCAGCGTTGGGACGAGGAGAGAAGGAAAGATAGCACCTGTGGACCGTGACTCGGTAACGTTCGGGCGAAGCCTCCGATATTCAGCTGATACTGATTGGACTAAAAAACGACAACAAACTTTCGATGAAAAACAGGCGAGAGCTAAAATACACCTCTAATACCTAATGGTCGGGTCGGCCCCACTGGCCACGTCATTTATTTATGTCTTGCTGGGTTGAACCACAACCGGGGAATAATTACAACTCGCAAAAGACCAAGAGCTTGCAACAAAACAGAATAGAAGAAAGAGTTTGAAATAAATTTTAGAAGCCCACAATACCCAAGCCAACACGGATGAGGGATTTGGAATTCGCGACTCGTTTGCATTGATTAGTAATCCGAGGCGGGTCAATTTTAAGGGCATTAGTCCCGTAAGTGTAGTGCATGTTTTCGTCGGGAGGTGTGTGGGATCTCCCGCACTAGCTGGCGAGATTCCGACGCCGACCGACTGTCGGCAGACTACCGGGTTTTCCCCAGTGGCAGGTTCTCCCACCATCAGGCCACCGTCCTAGCAGGGACAAGCTCTAAGCTCTCGACTGTCTCCCCGGCATGTGCAGGTAGTGCATATAAATGTAAGTAAGGGGTGAGGATAGAAGGAAAGGGAAAGACAAGTCGCTTAACGTTCGTGGCCCGTTTGTTAGTACTGCTCCGCATCGCCAGTGTTGATCGAAGAACCACGAAATCTACGATATCAGAGGAGCCGTATCGCTGGAATTCTCCTCGGGCAGCGAACAGAACACGACCTAGCCTCATCAGTTAGGGTGTCGGAAATTCATCGCCGCCAGGACTCGACATAGGAATCTCCCGATCGGAGGCACTGCAGTGTCATCAGTTAATGCCCGTGAGCTACTGTTCCGTTGTCACTCGGTTCAAAACCGATGTCTGAGTTATAGTTCCTCTAGCTCTCTGCGGAAATCCGAACTCGGCCTAATTCCAGTTCTATAATTATTTCGATTGATATGTAGTGTTTTAAAGTGAATTAAGAGCAATTTATGAATCACAGTACTCAGGAATACGATGGTCTTTATTCGAACCTCGGGTAGAGGCCATAAAAATCCACGATAATATTTCTGAAACTTGATGCTTTACAGTGGAGAAATTTAATGCCGAACTTATGAGAATTAATATTTACTGAGAAAGATCCATCAAACGGCTGTCGCATGAAAAAAAGCTGCTTCGTTCATTAGCTTAATTACTTTTAAAAAGGACATAAGCTCCAGTGTTCTTAGGATCGCTAATTCTGAACACTATAATCGTATATTTTACTAACCACGTTAATATTTCGCATTGTGATAAATAGCGGTATTCCAACCTGTATACCTCACGGAGTAGTACTTAGAAAAGCATTATTCCAACCTTTTTAACCTCTCCTTCATCTCCATTCTCACGCAAACACAGAGATGACGTTGCAAATGAAATAATTCTCTTTATTGAAAAGACATACGTGAAACTCCCCGCTTCAAAAAGAAGTCCTTCCGTAAACGTCTGGTTCATATTTCACGGAGAAGTCCTGCCTTTTCGTAAGCCTGCCCTTCGTATTAGTACATAACCCACTCATTGATGTGCGGAGGTCGACCCGCGCACCTTTGTGAAGAATCGTTTTGCATGTGCCCCAGAAAATGTAGGAATAGCTTCATGAAGAGGGAGAGTTGAAAATTTTGGTGGTGACAAGAACGGTCACTGTGATTGGCTGGAGAGGCCGCCTTAAAGATGCCTATCTCCTGAGATGGCGGTTTGTCCATCTCAGAGACGCTAATTCAACGCATTTGGTTGTTCCAACAGTCTTTTGTCGTTTTCATTCTCTTTTTTCGTCTACTTCTTCTGTATATTTCGATCATTTACTCTCTTTTTTTTCCGTGTGTATTTCTTTAACTTCTTTTAAAGTATTTTTGCCTACGTCTTCAACATTTAAATAAACTTTATGTAATTGAACTAATCTGGTTTTCTATATTCCATTTTTAACTTTCAAGTAGTTTTTTTTTAAATAGATATGAGTTCTGTTTACTTCCTCGTTTTGGGAAACTTAAATTAAATGGTTTCAATGTTCAAAATATTTTATATCTTACTACCAGGAACTGCAAAATCTTAATTTCAGTTCCTCAAGAAAAAAATCATAATGTTTATTATCGATTATCATGTATCATGTTATTCATTAGTTGGAAATTCAAAAATCTGATGATCATTTTGCTTTGAGCTACTTTTAGATTTAACAATAACTTCAACATTTTGTCGCTATTTGAGAGAAAAATTTCAAGTGTTAGTAAGAATTTTACACTTGTACAACACAGCTTAGTTTTCGCAGTTTTATTACACCAAAAAAATGGTAAACTATGTTCATGGTTACAAGCGAGATCGCTTTCAAATATTATTCGAATAAATGCAGACCTCACGAATGTTCATAGTATAATTTAACCCCTATGAATGCAAAATGAAAAATTATGGAAAGCCGTAATAGTTTTATTTTAATTTTGCAAACTAGGTTTATACTTTACTTATATCTAATTTAAATATTGTAAAAAAAGACAATTGGGGCCATAGTATATTCGACGTTTTATTTACAATTTCTTTCGTTCCACAGGAGATGATGGATGAAGGCGATTCAAGCGATAATTTGCTTTCATTTTGCTCATCATAAATAAGAGAGGGATAATATTCATTTCTTCTTTTTCTCCTTTGCTAGTGTTTCAACCAGAGACACACTTCATTCCCAGATTTCTCAATTCAGATGCGTTACGAATGTTTACGAGCAATAATTATTCTATTATTCGCGCGTCAAAATTAATAGTTTTCAAATATCGGCTAACAAAGCTTAGGTCGTTCTTTATCATCAGTGCGTCATAAAGTATTTTATCATCAGTGCTTGATAAAGGAATTGGTGTTTGTTTGTTATTTTCCTTCAAAACTTTCATCAGTTTTTGTCTGTCTTATATGGAACAACTTTAGCGCTCAAACTATGAATAAGGATTGCGTCCGCAAACCTGAATACTCTCCTGTCGATTTAGCATCCCCAAATCACGGCGACGTTGGAAAACCAATCTTTAACTTTGGGGGTATTTTACATGAATCTTGTTGGACAATTTTCAAAAATGTTCCAAAAAAGAATAGAGGTGAAGTGCCATTTTATGAAGAAGTCGCCCGTCCATTTTCACTGTTAATTGAGGGATTTGAATACAAAAGTTTTTTTTTGGTGTCTCGTACAACTACATATAAAAAATGGACAATTTGATGAGTGTATATTTTTCAAATGATTTCGTATAAAAGTTTCTCGAAAACTGAAACGTTTCTGAAAACGGTGAAAATGCAGCAGAAAATTCCATACCTCAGAAATACTGATTTTCTCGGAAAACGAATTAGTGCTCAGTGAACTGAATAATATGATAGTTAATTACCACTTTCTCTTTTTCGAAAATAACGGAATTTTTTTTTTTTAATTTTAACTAGGCAATATTTCTTATTACCAGCGATTTATTTCCATTATTGCATCGTGAATATAATTCCTTGTAAATTAATTGCCAATCAAGTTTCCTGAACCGAAAATTTTTTAGTGAAAATGAGCTTAAAAATTCCCATTTTCAGGAAACGCTCAAGCACATTTTCAAAAAACAACTCCATTTTTTCAACAGGAAAATTTCTGTACAAAACGAATTTTTACACTTCCTATATTATTCTTTAATCATGATTTCAGCTCTACAATTAGGGGGCCCAAAAACTGGAGAAAATGTGGAAAAAAAATTGCAGTGAGAATTAAAATGCAGCTTAGAAAGATGAGACAAAACGAAAATGGATAGAATCAATCGAATTAGGAATATGAACTAGTTCGGAAAGTGAGTGCCATCTCTTAGCACCACCCGATTAACACTTTTGAACATTAGCAAATCAAATTGAATCGAGTAATATAATTATGTCTATTACTGCACCACGAGTCACAATGCACTTTGCTATAGGAAAACCTCGCAACTGGCACTGAGTCTTCGACTCTTTTGCGATTTTTCTACATCACTGCGCGGCGGTCCTTAAGCCCCTAAACGTAATGTATCGGACTTTCAACTTTATTTCTTTATACGATAATAGTACATCTAATTTGAAAACGCAACGTAGTTAAAGGTTCTGAATTAAATCAAAATATTTTTAATGCGCCAATGTGACTATTTTCGAGTAACTCTATGGAAACATCGCTCGTCGGTTTACATACTTATGTATTACTTGACACTACTGTGAAAAAAGCCAAGAGAACAATATAAGAAACGGAACGTATGAGACAGGAGTTCAACAATATAAGAAACTTAATATTACAGCAACCAAGTCGAGAGAATTCTGATTCTCTAAGAGATATTATGACGAGCCTTGTTGCAACTAGATCTCTATATATCCGCATCGATAACTGTTAATAGCAGCGAGATAAATATAACAAAGCAGAGAATGCAACACTCGCGAGTTAAGTTTACAGGGCAGAAAATACGACCGCTGATTGCATCTAAGGTGTTTACCAGCAGGAAGAAGAAAAGAAAATATGTGAGAAAAAACAAATTGGGCGTTAATTCGGCTTGTATTCCGATTAGTCGTATTTATTACCGAGAGTCGGCATGTCGAATCTCGAGTAACTTTATTTCTCACACCAAGGCCAACACGGAAGTACTACTGCCCGCTTTGATTGCTCTAAGTCATTAGGAAAAATGCGGGAGAAGAGAGTGGTGGAATATATTCCTTGTCTATAAATCAAGGGTAAAACTACCTATTTGATGCGGACTTGTTTTATGTATGATGGATCTAAAAAAGAGAATAAAAATTGATCAGAGATCAAATATACCAATAATATCACTCCCGTCGCAAGATATGGAGTTTATAAAACAACATTTAACCCATGCCTGTTAGAGATAGTAGATACTGTTAACTTGCTTTGGCCAACTCTGAGGATAGCCACGACCACATAAAAGTGTTTCACTATCGATACAGCACACATCCATTTCCACATTCAGATAGGAGACTCTGAGGTGATTCCATACGAAAGAACTAGTTTAATTAGAAAGTTATACATGAAGCGGTTAGCACAAAATCTACTTTCATGCAAAACAAAGACGAAGTCCTCTCTGGAGAGAGATGTAGGTCTGGTTGATTTTTAAGAGATACAACAACAAACTATACATCTATTTGGTTCCACGAAACAAATCCAGACTATTGAATCTATATATGTTATTGTCAAATTTTCTTAATTATACTGAATATATGATCTTTCTTAATGATTCTCAATTAAATAAAACATTATCTGAAGAATATTATTTCGAACTTTACAGCGTCGCAACCGTTTCGCTTGGTGGTTGATAGAAATATCACTGAAGCTTATGTTATCTTCGTCACATCTTTAAAAGTACTTAATAAACAGATTGAGCGTGTTATAAATATTCGTTGACTCGAGTGCGTGAGAGAGGCAAATCTCAGCTATCACTTGTCGAATTAAAGCGGCTGATACTAAACCGTAAGGGTGCAATACTAGCGACTGAATATACTCGCGACTTATATCAATCACATGAATTCATACCCAATCCAAACAGAGTTCTCCAACTCATCCCATTATATATACCGCAAATAATAGAGTCAGGGCGCTCCATTGTTTTCTAAAATGTCAATGCCATAAATTGATCCCAAGAGGACATTAAACACTTGCAAGAGTACATTGTGCGGTTGATTTCGATTATCATTAGCAAATAAATTGAGTTACACGAGCAACCATGAGCTATATATATTTAAATCGTGCGAGATAACTTATTTCTTTAATCACATATTTGTAACCGAAAACTTGGATATTATTATAGAAGATGATTGCGTAGCACAATTACCATTATAATGTTAACATTGACCGCAATACATGTATCTTATAAGATCAGTAACTTTTCTACATGCTTCACATGATTCTTACATATCAGACAACAATTAATAATAGACAATACTATATTCCCAGTAACACTTGTGTGGTAGTCTACAGCCAATGTTTGCCAATATCATCCTCTCTTATATAGCATACGATTGAACCAAACCAAATTTGACATACCACAGTATTGAGCAGTGTTCCAAGACAACCACATCCCTTATAATGAATCGAGCGAGTATAAGCTTTTCATCAAACATAAACATGCCATGATTATCACTATCTCGATCTTAACACTTCGAGAGAATATTGACAGAATATTACTATGTTATATTCTAGCACTTACGAGTTATGGTCGATATAGTGCATATGCGGGGATTTTCGGACACGAGGCGACATATCATTATACTTGATTTATGATGAGGAAAAGAGACGAGAGAGTATGAAGAAGTAGAAAAATGAGAGAATTGATGTCGAAGTATCCGTGTTGTTTATAGAAAGCCTGATGCAAAGAATATCGGACCAAACTGAGAAATAATATTGTATTTGGCAGAGAGTGTCTGCCGATAAGCAACCTGCAACGCATATATAAGACAGCAGCAGACAGAATAGAACAAAGAACGCAGTATGCAAACAGCGACAGCGCAACGCCACCGTCTTCCTTCCCAACACCGCACCTCACTCACCACAACCAACACGACTACCACTCTCACCCATCCGTAAACAAGCTACCATACACTGGAAGAGACACACAAGGCACCCTTTACAGCTCACTCCCTACGCCACGACTCAATACTTCCCACAACTATCCGACCACACCACGGCATGCTATTCGACCCGTCTCACGCCACGCTTCGAGCGGAAAAAACGTCGGTGTAGATCACCGTGAAGACAGAAAGGGTGATTTAATATATAGATATGCACACTAGTTGTAAATACTCACACGGCACCTTAAAGCATATTTATATACTGACATATCTCTACCACATATCATATATATATCCACTCACAGACGTCAATCCGTGAACACGTAAGCGCACCATCATCTCTCATTCCTCTCCGCTATTTACCTAAGAATCACACACCTCCATCATTATATAAACACTCGCAATAACACAGATCACAGAAGAATATATTCTTGACCAATAACATGAAATATGCGAGAATGCCACTTAACCAACTCACTATTATATATAACGATATGCCTCCACGTAGCACTACCTCTCCCTTCTATCTAAATTTGAAATCCTGTAACTAATTAGCGACCCCAACACTTTATCCGTGTAATACACGTTTACTCGTCGTATATTCCCATATATATTCACTACTAAAGATTACTACCAGATCTCAGTATAACTATTATCTACTACAGTAAAACCTATTATAATACAAAACCCACAAAGAACGAAAATATTACGTCTCGCACTGAAAGAACATTTTCGACTAGCTACTTCCACGCACACATAAGTAAATTTATTGGTACATCTGATAGAGTTAAAAGAGATAAAAATAGTAAAATAAATGCAGTACTTATGCTAGTGACTACTAAATAAAGGATACTTTTCCACACTCCTCTCACGAGCCTCTGGAACAAGTTATATATTGAAACACATGTTTTATCCAACCAAAACGTTATTCACACTGGTAACTACGACGACATTGAGCATTCACATGCTTGAGCATGTACGCAGTATCTATCCTGTTCACATCTTACAAACTAGAATCTCCACACAGCTCCAGAAATACAACGAGATCATAAACCGAAAAACATAGGACTATAGCCCACACTATGGCCTACACACTCACACTTAATACTGTAGAGATTATGATATACTTCTCTTTCTATTCCCTTCAAACACCACAGACCTTATGCATCCAGATATACTAATACCCAAAACCACACCTCGACGTACGACACCCTGAGCTCGAGAGCTATATCAAAAACGTAGGAAAACATATCCACCCTCGCGGGGTACCTCGACACATACTTCGTATTTACCCTTTTCTGAATATATGAGCTGGCTCATGATCCTCGACGTCTCCTCTGGAAGACGTTCCTAATTACCCAAATTACCAGGAGTGTTATTTACTTCATTCACGTCTTACTCGCCCATTACACGCAAACACTAGAACAATCCACCCACGAAACCAAGGAGGGGGGCACCTTCCCACCATTTGGACCTCCGGAGTTCTGTTCTGTCATACTACTGGTCTCTTAATCTGATGATCTATGCTAGTCACACTAGATTCTTATTACATAGGATATTAACACCACACATATTCATATGAGCAAAATCCAAGCCATGGAAGAACGCAACTAATCGCTGAATACGAGGCCTGAAACAAACAAAGAGAAGAGACAGGATCAAGAAGAAAGATCAAAAGAAAAGAATAAGAGCTAGTACGATGAGTGCACGCACACGAGGAACTCGCAGAGATTATGTCCAGAGGAACACACATGAACCTCCAGACGTTGCCCGCTCGCTTCCCTCCGTCACCACCTAGACACCTTCTAATATATCGAGAGACACGAGAAAAAGTGAGGTGTGTTAGATAAAAGAGACACAGCGTGTACAGTTCGTTCCTCCACCGGGGTCCCGCCTCGCCGGTCACTGCGTCCTTGAATCTGATTGGGTTCCGTCCTGTTCAGTTCCCATGATCATGCATCCCCGAACTGCATGAGAATACATGGTCACCTACTCATAGTTACAGACCGTTTACACGGCAATAGTGGTCGCTAATGACCTATGGTTGATGGCGACCTTGGAAAAAAAAGATTAAAGAGATTCTCGATAGAGATAACGAATAATTCCAGACCTGTCTACAGTTACTCATGATTCCATACAAAGCCAAAAACGGAAAAAAGAACTCGAGATTAGAGAGCTGACAATAAATACAGTCAGAGAAAGCGCAAAGAAATCCCAAGCAATTGCTTCAATACATACCAGAGTGCGCCGAGGAGAGAGCAAGCCGGAAAAAGAAAGAGAATGAAGAAGCTATTGAAACCAACATTGCCGAGCTATTCGAAGTGAAACAGATGCAGCAAGTCCAAAACTGAGAATTACATACCGTTCCTCAAGTTGGCAAAATTTTACCTTTAGACCAAAAAACTCCACCCAGTTTTGTACATTTGCTGAAAATTACGATGGAAAACTCATTAATATATTAATGTTCTTTAATAATTTTAAATTTGTTAATTTAACAATTATAAATATTGAATATTTATGATTATATTAAAAAAGTAAATAATATATTTACGAGCAATTATTGCGTTGAAAAAATATACGAACAAACCATAACCTCCAAAAATGATATGTGAATAAAAACTTCTTTTGCTAAGAAAGACAACTGAATGCTCGAATTATTCACTAAGCGAGTTTAATTAAAATTATGTTTATTTTCCAATACAGTATTTATTAATTGTCTAACGCAGACGAAATTTGACAACCTTCCCTCCCCGCCGACCCCAAAGATTATCTCTTCTTCAAAAAAATTATCCCAATATATCCACGTGTAGGGAGTGCAAAAAAAAATCTGTATATTTGTCCAACCCAGTCTTCCTTTCCACTGTCTGAAGGACGTTGAAGATTAACAATATAGCTCAAAAAAGAACCATCTTGCACCCCGACTTGCCCCTTCCCAAAAAACAAATAAATATAGATGTATTCACTTGAACAGAGCTCTTTACAAAATCGATGTTTAATTTTCAAGCAGCCTTCCAGTCAGTTGTCTTACGGCCCCGAAGTTTGGAAAACCTCCTGAACCTCCCTCCCCCCCCCCAAAAAAAATCCCAGATATAGTCCACTGAAGTGAGGCTTTCAAAAATAGCTCTTTCATTTTCTACTCAATATTTCGTTCATTGTCCCATTGCAGTTTAAAAAATCGTACTTTGATATTCCAACCGTTCATTCATTGCTCACGCGGTCGACGAAATGAATGCAATGATGGAATTGCCAACCCCCTCAACAATTTATCACCCCTTCCAGAAATGGTAGGTTGGTTGGATTATTGACTCCCGGCGAGTCAACTTTGTCATTAGCCTGTAAATGTAGTGCATGATTATAACGTAAGGTGACGGTGATGCTTCCCCAGCTGGATGGGCGAGAGCGCCGGGCTTATGGGGTTTTCCCAACCAATATCTCCCACCAGCGGGGCTCCGCACCAGCCGGGATAAGCTTTACAGCTAACAAGACCCGTCGTCCAACATGAGGGTGGTAGAGTACGTGCACTGTTAATGTAAGTGTGTGAAGGCGAGGATTGGGACAAGGAGAGCAAGGAAGGATCGCGTGTGGGTCGTGGCCCCGTTTGTTAGGGCACTGCTCCGGCATTCGCCTGTGATGATTCGGAGAAACCTCGGAAAAACTATCTATCAGAATAGTTGGCAGCTAAGAATTCTCCTCTATTACAGAAGGACTGAGCCCGACCCAAGCTATTTAGCATAGTGGCCAAAAAACCCTGCCACCCGTTACATGACAGTGACATCAGTTGCTGGCCCTGAGCCAACATAAGTAGACGCGCCTGATTCCCCGATCCGAACCAGAGATCCCATCGAGGCGGGCTGTTTAAATCGTTTGTGATTTCCCTCGTCAGTCCACCGTTCATTGTCTCGCGTGTCGGGTCGAAGTTTGACCGCCTCCTCCACCAGAAACCGGCGCGGTTGACGCGCGCGTGAAAATATTGGCGGCCGTCGCGCGGGCGATATTCGCCCCTTCGCGCGGCCTGGGGCACGCGGGGCGGCGGGCGGGCGGGCGGCGGGCGGGCGGCGCGGCGGGCGGGCGCAGGCGGCGGGCGGCGCGGCGTGCGGGCGGCGGCGAGCAGCGAGCGGGCGGGCGGGCGGAGGCGGAGGGAGGAGGGGAGGGAGGGACGGAGGGGAGAGGCAAAAGGAGGAGGCGAGGGAGGGAGGGAGGGAGGTCGTGGGTCAGGCGGCAGTAACTCAGGCGCTGCCACACCAGCGCGCCGACGCCAGCGCTCTCGCGGCCGCGCCGCTCAGCACCTGCGCGCGCTTGATACAGAGGTTCAGTGCAGTGAACGATTTTTAATGGGACATATTGTATAAACAGATGAGGCGTCCGCTAAGACCGCATCGCTCTCCGCTAAAATTCTCCGCCAGTCAGTTGAGTTGCAGCAAGCTGGTCGCGTTGACTGAATTTTGTTGTTTTCAATGAATTTTGGATTCGCGCGGATGCTAGAAAACCAGTTTTCACGAGAGATTCATTTAATTCCGTATCATTAATGATGAAAATTAGACGAAGTGGATTGCAAAAACATTCGAAATACCTGAGAAACATGTGTGATTGATTGAATTAAGTCATTAAGATTACAAGAATGGAAATGGAATATACTGCAAAGCTCCCACCGTAGGCCTTGTTAAAAAAACTACCGGAATTTCTGCCGTACTTTTCGAATCTTTGGCGTGTTTCAGAAGATTCAAAAATTAAAATGTGTGCTGTATAATGTTTGCATTGATGATAATCTGGTGTTTCAGTAATTACGATTTCATTTTCACGTTGCTCATCTTATGTTCTGACAGCCAATGTATCAAATTATTGATCAGTGACTTGCAGATATGGTTAGTTAATTGTTGAAATTTCATTGTAATTAAATAAACTTAAAATACTATAATTTGTTCAGTTATTGACTAATGAAAACCAAGGCTGTTTAAAAGACATGTTAAGAATTAACATAAAACTACTATTGAATTGCTGGTTTTCTTTGCCAATAAATTATGGGCTTGTCTTCCTGTTGATTGTTTAACCCAATCTTTGAAAAAATTTTCCCACCAACTTTACATTCAATTGAATTTCTTTGGGGAAAAGGGAAACAAGGTTAGTAAGAAATATTTTTTCTGGAAGTAGTTTTGGGGCAGTATTCTTCAGTTAAATTTCAATTGATCAGTAATCTTCATGTTTAAATTTCTTAAATTTATTGGAAAAATCAAGTCAGTTGCTTAAAGATAAAAAAATTGCTGCTTGATAAACTGCGTATAGAAATTATTTACTCACCTTGCATTCAAATCTGCTCGAGCGATACAAGAAATGATTTCCAAATGAAAATTATATGCAATTAGGAAATGAAATCGAAGACTGACGATTTGAAACAGTTATCATACCCATTGCAAATTTTCACGACTGCAGTTTATGAAAACTAGCGCCAATAGAGAATGACAGCTAGATATGCATTTTATAATTATTGAAGGAACGAAGAAAGCTATAATTATACATTGTTGGATAGTGTGAGCATTTCCAATTTAATAATAATAATAATAATAATAATAATAATAATAATAATTCTACTAAGACATTTCTTCTACTAAAAGACTACTTGCAAAACCTAGAGACCATTCTAGTTTTTTGCAGAGCGTATCAGAAGGTAATGAGAAATATTACAAAATACCGAGATTGGTAACGTTGCACTCAAGAAATGGAGTGTCATAGGTGTCCCAAACGTGGTAGGGACCATGACAAAGGTCTCTGACGAAACTACCTGAGACCCCAGACCTCGACGCCAGCAGTCTAGCAAAGTCATTACATGAAGTCGCTCTGTTGTGTAACGCTCGGACTCTGCAGTATATGCATTATGTACTTTGTGAATAGCAAGTAATTCCGACGGAAGTTAGCGATTGTGTCTAGCAACAATAAATAAAAGTTGACGGGTGTCTACAATCTCCCTCCCTAATCTATAACGACAGTGTTCGTTGAATAAATACAGACAGCACTATCCATGACATTCCAAACGAATATATTCAACGAGAATTTATTTTTGCTAGTAAATTTAACTATATTTTGGGGTTATACAGAAATGATTTTTAATTTTAGAGGATGACAAACTGTTTTGGGAAAACACTTTTATACGTGTTGTGAAGCTTTTAGACTCATGTTAAATAATTTTTATATACAATCACAATGTAAAGTGATTATTATTTTTAAAGACAGAAAGTATACAATTTGCCCTTTTGAAAACTTGTTAGTACCAACTGCCAGCATTAGGTGCAATACTCTTTTGTTTGTCAGGCGCTTTGATGTAGGCTTGCAGAATAATGATGGACGGGAGGGCCAATGAAATGAGCTGCAAGCAGATACAAATCTATTTTCGGCGTCACAGTTATGTTTTTTGTCAAAGCAGATATTGAAATGAAGCTAGTATTCATAAACATAACAGAAGAAATCAATTGCTTGTGGCATGAACCCATACATATATTTTGTGATTTTGACATGTAAATTTGAATATGGTATAGCTGTATTAAGCACACGTTCGACTCTATTCATTATCTTCAATATGTTGCGGAGAATGAGTTTACAATTACTTCCTGGAAGCCAAATAGGGAAATGAATTTCTATCGACGTTCAAGTGAAAACAATATACTCTATTATCGAAGTCATTTTATAAACCATCAGGAATTGATTTTATTTCTGGGTCTTCTCATGAGCGACGAGATATAGCAGACACATAAAGAATCGTACTGCAAAGGAACAAAATAAATAATCAGACCAAAATGTGCTTCTTCGTCTTTCATGGTATGAAATACCTAGGCACATTCTTCAGTGAATATTGAGATAAAGAGCGCCGTGTTAGTCACATCCTCTCCGTTAAGTATTGAAATCTAGTGGCTGCGGAGTGCTCCCTCCTGAACCTCATGAACATCTTGAGGGCGGACTATACGATTAAAAATGTAATTCTACAAAACGTTAATACTAATAAACATTAATAATAAATTTACTAAATATCAAATATTTTGCTGTGGTATTATATTATAATCATTACGTAATAATAGTCCGTACATCAAACCTTAAAAATTGTGTTTATTAGCAGTATATTTAACTGTACCTATTACGTAATGCATCTATAGTATTTATTGGCATACGGAAGTAGCGGGAGAAGTATTGAAGATAGGTTGATCATTGCAATAGCATAAATCAACACACATTTGTTGTATTTGTCCTTAAATTAACATAGTACTCCAGGTTTTTATTTAGCACAATGATTTCAACAACGAAATAAATATTATTTTAACCATCAAAACAAATAATTACGGAACTCACACATTAAATGAACTAATGACACAAAAATAAATCATTGTTACCATAATACAGTTTTTCTCAAAATTTCCTTTCGAAACACATGTCCCCTACATAGAGGCAATTACAAATCTAATTGATCAATATTCCAATAAACGCCATTGCTGCGGTCTACATTACTTTAACCTCACTTCATACTTTAGTACCTAGTTACAAATTGCCTGCGCTCTCATTTGAAAACTGTGACATTTATTTTTTGAAACGTTAATAATAATGTTTCTTTTGTAGAACAAACTGTTAGAAATAAATTTATTACTAGAGTTAATAAAAAACAAGATTTCCATTGCGCAAATAAAAATAAGAAAATCAACACTAGAAAACCTGAAAATATTTATGACCCTTTACAATTACAACTTTTACAAGGACTTAATGAACATTCTGATATAACATACGAAAGTAAGTATTTTTACAGACAAACTTCCTTCCGTATCTCCCTCTTTCTATGATCTACCTTTCTTCCAGGGCACAGCACTATTGCTTAAGAATGCATCTTCCCGTGTCTTTACAACTATACACATATATATGTTTGCAAATATAATCATAAAGTGTTATCCACGTTACTTGCATAAGGGTTTAAGTTTAATTCCACTCAGTTTTCATTTGCTTATTGTTTATCATTTTATTAGTTTCTTCTTTTAAAAATTGCATTCATTTTACAGTTATTTTAGATCCCAGGGACCATGGCAAAATAGGGAATTTTTGATTAAATCAATCTATGTAAACATTCTATTGTATTTATGGTTTGATTATTTTACTTATTAAGAGCTAGCAAAAGGTTTCTACTGCCTCTATCTAATTTATTGACAATGGAAAGCCAACACACACACATTTACTGTTAATAAATGGAATGAGAAGAACAATAAAATAAAACTTACTACTGTTAAGAGGAGGAAAGTAACGCAAAATAATAGATAATCAGAGATCATAGCAAGTTTCAGAAATAATCACAGGTAACACCACGAGTGCTTTGGAAATTATCCCCGAGCCCCCTCGCGAAGCCAGGGGTGATTTATCTGAGAACAGCACCGAAGTACGAGTGGTATTTAATACTATTTCACGAAGGAAATAATGTTTGAGAGTTCTAAAATGCGCCAAATTAGTAGAAATAACTGAAAGCTATGGTAAAGGCAAAAATGTTATAATACATAGGCGGTTTATTGGCCATCGATATAGCGATCGATGTATATCGCCTCCTAAGGTAAGTGAGTCACAGTTTATGGTTGGGCCCCGATTGGGGCATTTTGTGTCTATAGTTAAACACTATTGGTGTTAATTTCACGAGTGGAACAATACGACACGTGCATTGAAAATGGTCGATGAAAATGGTCGAGCTACGAAGTGACGAGGCGATGAATCTGAAAGCTCGAGTGGAATGTAATATGACTATTTCAAGAATGAAATTTTAATTTAATAAGCGTACGTTTATTTAATATACCTTATGCAAGCTATACAATTTGTACAAATTTTCAGTGAGTTCAATTACTACAAGCATTAATCTGCTCAGTATACGTATGGTCGCTTGCAACAATCCCACAAGCGAAAAGCGCACTCTCACGGCAAAAACTGCCACCTCTTGTACTTTATTTAAATGTAAGGCGAACTGACGTTTGATCAGCTGCGAAGCGTTTATCTCATCAGCAACTTCAATATCAACAATTGTAATTGCGACGACGCTCCAGATTGGATAATCACGTTCCAGCTGATGGCTGTCAATTTGTCTTTCATTTAAATAATCAATAAATGATCCTTGGAGTGTTCAGAATTATTCGTGTTCGGTTCCTCATATAATTGTTTTCTAAAAGTTTAGTAAGGAGATGAATGTGAAAGTTGGATAATTACATTGATTTAATTAACACTTTGTGAGTGCTCGACATTTTTCCGCATATTTAAGGTGGTCCATCTACTCTTTATATTGAAAGGGAGGGAAGGATAAATTTAGATTTTCAAAATAGAACACCTTATACTACTCTGGGGTTATTTCGTGTCGGTTTTAAGCATTAATATTGCATTATATCTCAGAATATTTCTACAAAGGGTGTATACCAGTAGAACAAATAATCATTTCCTCACACAGTCTACTATAAATTGCGGTAGGTATAATGCACAAAATGAACCTTGCTCAAATAATTACAATTGTAGCTTATGTCCGCAACCTGAGCCATTGCAAAATTCTCCAAAGTCTATTAAAAGACATCGTAGTGACTTCTCGTCACGGAGTTCTTTCCCCAGCATCTAGAAAGCCTCAACAAAAATGACCCAATAATGAAAGTCCCAACACTTAAATACCTTCAATGTAATGAAACAGAAACGAGAGGCAGAGAATCTCCAAATTCCGTTTCCTTACCATTAATTTTTATTCACAACTCCAAAAACCATTGACAGTTTCTATCCATAAATAACATAAAACCTATATTAGAATAAATTTCAAATCAAAATTCAAGGAGTCCACCCTGACAAGGTCTTGTATCAATAACTGAGAACTATCCTCAACTATATAATAAATCAACTAAAAAAAATATCGTATCCCACAACTACCATAATCCCACAAAATTTACAATTTCGGTCATCATGCGTAATCCTTTATCCCATTTAGATAATGAAATGTTAAATGAACTGAATAAAATACAATTCACATCAAAACGGAATAAAATGAAAAATACCCAAACTATTCTTTCACCCTTTGTAACCTAGAATTATAATGCACCTTCCAAGTGTGGCCTAGGCAGCGGGGACACCGTTAACAATCCGGCAAAGTCGGGCAAACGACCCGAAATGCCAAATACATAAAAAATGATAGTGCATGACTTCTATAACAGTCCAATTCTAAATATATTAAACATATTTGCTCATCATCTGCTGTCTAGGTCCTAAGTGTCCAAAACATGTAATTATTCAATTTAAAAACCTTTCAATTTTGTATAGGTAAAACGTCTCTGATTGGTTGAGATAATCCCAATTCTTGCGCGCTATTGGCTGAAATTTGAAGAGTGGAATAGTGGACAAACTTTTTCGTAAAGATACGCCACCGACAACATTGATTGTCTTCGGGCGTTGGAAGAGAAATTCTCCCCCGGCCATTGGGGCCCGCCGGGGTGACGACGCCCCGCGGCCCTCGGGCGCTCATTAGCGGCCGCTCGGCGGCCGGGAAAGAAAGCAAACGCCGGGCGAGGAGTTCCGGCTGCCGGGCGACCTGGCGCCGCCCCGCTCTATCGCCCTCCGTCGCCCCAGGGCGCAGCGAGTGCTCTGCGACAATTTTATTCTTCAGAAAGTTAAGTTCAATGATGCCTTATTTTGACGTGGCGAAACTCAGGCCTGCTCTTCCGCCTGACCACGCAAATTTTGCTTCGATCCTTTTGCCATCTAGCGGGGAAACGAAGTATCATCGAGCGTCGAAATAGGTGATTTGAGATTTCTTTTAGAATTGAGGTTGCTTTGTGAGCAGTAAATCTACGACATGGGACAATCGGCTTTACTTTCCCTACTACGGAAGACGTACGAACAATTGTTTCGACCTTAAAAATTCACGGGTTCGATTGGGGTTGGACCCGCAAACTTGGGTATTACAGTCCGAAGCAGAAATTTATAGCTGTAATATTCGAAGGGTTCATTGCAAACAAAATTGCTTTCTACGTAGGTTCGGATAAGATTCCTGGTTCTCGAAGGAAAATTTGTTAAGTGAATAATGGATAATGAGTTATTACTTTTCTTCTTTACTTGGAAAGCAAACTGAGGAAAAACTGAGAAAACATTAAGCTAGCATCTTTTGTAAACGAAGTAATGTGATGATGTAAGGAGCTTCTAGGAGCACTTCTTCTAAGTGTTAGGAACTTCTAGAGCATTTAGAGGGGTCGAAAATAATGAGCTATCATTAATGAGCTTAAAGTAAGAAATTTCATATAAATGAGTTATGTGTTACATTGGTTATATATGAGCCTAATTGTTAGGCAATCGTAAACGCATTCACAGATGTTTAGTAGGAATCTTGACATATCCTTGACTGCATCAGAACGTGATCTGCCAAAATATGTGCAAAAAAGGTCACTTCAAGTGTAGTGACAAAAAGTGATCGTTTTCAATTCTTCTTTATTCTCTAAAAGGTTATAACATGTATTCTGATACACCTGTATGTAGTACACATATAGTATTTTCAAGCTGATTTGAGAAATGCAGATGAGTGTCGAAAAGCAACAAAGAATTTTTTGTTATATAATGGATAATCTAAAGCAAATTGTAGAGTAAAAAGAGTGCAATCAAGCAAAAAGAGAGTTCGTGATAAAGTTATTAGCAATACACGTTAGAAGTCTTATAAATACACCATGATGACATGATGATGAGATTTTAGACGAAACATCTCGTTTCTTATTGAATCAATAGGAAAAATAAGTACGCTATTTTCAAACCGCTGGTTAAATTAGTAATCTCAAAAACCATTGGAATTATAAATTTTATATTTTTAATTAGTTTGTTGACAAAATATTTAAAAAAAAGTATAAGGTAGCTGTTGAACTCGTAGTTACACACTCATGTGAAAGGCCTAAGCATTTCTTTCTAAGCACTGCTGTCTGTGCCAGGATAATATTAATATTCTACAATATTAATAGTTGGGGGAAGTAACTCGACGAAACTCACGCGTCTGCTATTAGCCAGGAAATCGTACGAACTCTGTCCACTGTGTGAAATAGAGTAATTTCATTTGCGCCCCTTTCACCTTCCATTCGCTCTGCTCCACAGCGATCACCAGCAGCCCGCGGCGGTCCGTCCGTGATGATTTCCTCGTCACTTTGGAGACGTTTGCGAAAAACGGAAATAGTAAAATACTCTTTAAGAGATGTGGAAGTGAGATGGAGGTAGTTTTTACGAAATATCATAAAGCTAGGAACTTTTCTATTGATATAAATGTCAAGTGAACAAAATTGTACAAATTGAAATAAATAGTAAATTTATACATACAAACAATTAAACAAACAATATTTACGTAATAAATATACTATATAATACAAAGTAATGAACTTGAAAACTGGTCCTAATTTTCCCTGATAAAATACTGTACATTTTAGTGAAGATCCAAACCAACGGTTTTTATCTGTTCCCAAGATGAGCTCGAGAGACAGGAGGACAGTTGTAAAAACTACAATATCATATACGTTTTAGTATTATATAAATTACTATAAGCACCAAGAAATACTCTAATTTTGAAATTAAAGATAGAAACTCAAATACTTTATTCAAATAGATAATGATAATAATTATCATATTTTCTATAATGAATTAAGATGTGTCTCAAACTTTACACTCGATTTTGGAGAAAACAACAATCTGATCAATGTGAGTGGGGGAAGAGAATCGGGTAGCTCTGGTTTGTTGGGCGGGGTGGGTCGGGCGGTCCCGATGGATGAGTTGAGTAGACTGAGACTGGAGGAAGGAGGGTCGAGTTCGTCGTGTGACGCAGATGGGTGAGCGGTGAGGTTTGTTAGGATCAAATGTGATTCGTGATGTGAGTCTGGAGGGTTGGTTGGGTGAGATGAGTCAGCTAGGTTAAATGGGGTGAGATGAATCGGGTTGGTTGGATAGAGTGAGGTGAGTCAGATGTATGGGGTGGATGAGGTGGGTCTGCTGGATAGTTATGGTGAGGTGAGTCGGGTGGATTGGTTTGGCTGATGCGAGTCGGGTGAGTTGGATGGGCGAGGTTGGTCGGCTGGGTTAAAAGCATGTGGTGAGTCGAGTATGGATAGAGTGTGGTGTGTCGGGTGGGTTGAATAGAACAAGTGAATTGAGTGGGTTCAATGGGTGAGGTGTGTCAGTTGGGTTGGATGGGGAGAGGTGAGTCGAGTGGGTTGGATGGGGAGAGGTGAGTCGAGTGGGTTGGATGGATGAGTTGATTACC
>BOPP01000122.1:2084977-2095715 GCA_017312745.1 Gryllus bimaculatus | reverse complement strand
GTGCCACGCGCGGGGTGCGAGCCCGCGGCCGCCTGCGCTGCCTCTGACGTCAGGCCTTTGATCTGCCGCTGGATGGACGCGGGCGTTTGCGCCGGGTGAGTGGGCGAGGCGCGGGGAACCCGGACCCCGAGGCTGGCGGCGAGGCGGAATTTGGTATCGACGACGAGTGAGAGTAAAAAAGCATAAATAAACCCAGAGTATTGGATTCGAAGATTTGATACAATACCAGTTTATGTTCTGAGAAAAAAGCGTCTATTACTCTCAACGTTATCGTAGTTGGAATGAACGTATTTAATGAAGAAAGAGAAGTATTGGAAATGAATGTATGACGAGAATTTTCTGTGTAGTAACGCAATAAAAGTTACTGTTGCTACAGAAAACTGAATATCTCTGTGGGGAGTTTTTCTCTCTGTAAGCATAAGACAGGAATGCAAACAAGTATTTATCTCAGTATGCGATAAATGGTTGGAAATTATAAAAAATAATATATTCCAATAAAATATAGAGATTTTCGTATTCACTTAAAAAAATTAAACGCCTGTACTTCTTTAAATAAGCCTGGTGTATTCTGACTTGTATATTTTTCATGCAAAACAGGACACATTTTACTTTGTATATATATATATATATATATATATATATATATATATATATATATATATATATCCTTCATATCAAAGAAACTTGCGAGAATTTCGTTGAGAGTATATATTACGAGAGATTCGTTGTATTTCCTTTTACAAATTATCCCATGTATCTGAACGCATTTCAAGAATACTGTCTGATTGAAGTTAATTTGAAGCTTTCAGCTTGAGTGGCGTGATGAAGTATCAGTGAAATTGTTATAAACTTAGTAGTCCGAGAAGAATTCGAGAAAACATAACATTACGGATTTTAAGTATTTGTAAAATTCAAAGACGGAGAGAGATGTAACTAATATTTCAATTTTGAAAGTTCAAGTTCACGAGACAGGAAAAGGAAATGATACTGAGCTATTGATGTTCCCATATGTCATTCGGCAGTCCAGTATTAACTTCAAGTATGTACGCATTGGATTTGAATGAAGTAGCCTCTTATACAACCAATTCACAATATGTGCGTGTTAAGTGTGTTGAATTAAGAGGTAATTAATAATTCCATTAAGCAACACGCCTCAAAAATCAGTTTTTTTAATCGGAGAAAAATAAAGTTCGATGTCCAGGAGCTTCAAATTTTGAAAAGCAAGCAAAAAGGTTTTAAATTCCGGACAGCGAACATTTTTTCTTAACGTAAACAGTTGAAGGGCACTACAGACGTCACAAAAGTCACAGACAACAAACGTTTATGCATAGAAAGTTGAATTTATATTTCAAGACCAGTTTCCCAATGTTAACTCAAAAGGGCAAAATGTGACATCGAACCTTTTTATTTGCTCCGATTCATTTATCTTTTCCAGATCTTTTATTGCAACCAAAATCATTAAAAAATTGCACCTGCTTCATGTTTTTTTCACATGGTCTTCAGAATTCATTTTATATCATCTATATCATGCACGTTATCTTCCAAGTTGATAGGTGCTATTTTAATTCAACCTTCAATTAAGCTATAATTCAGATATCCAAATTACTCTTCGATATCCAGTTGATGAAACAATTTCTTTATGTAAAGGCAGATACAGAAGGAATCGAAGTTGCAACCATCTTAGGGAATATTGACGAATAAATTTAATTTCGATAGATTTCAAAGTTCTACTGAATTCTCAGCAGCATGAGATACTCAGATGAGCAAAATATCAAAGAATGTAAAAGAACATTCAAAACGGTACCCTCTTATAGAATACTTCTCTCACGTTCCTTACAGTGACCAGATCGTCTTGTTGTAAGGCTCTAGGACGAATCGTTTCCGGGAAAAAGCAGGGGGGTAAAGTGTGTTGAGACGCAATGTACAGTGTGGCATGTATTTGCGCCTGATTTTCCAAATCTGCCATAATCTGCACACTGCTGTGTGTTTCGCCTAAAACTGGTTCATGCAGCCTAGGAGAAATTCTCTACCCAGCAGTAACACTATACGTACACGGTTTTGTGCCTATCTTCCCTTTGTGTGATATATATATATATATATATATATATATATATATATATATATATATATATATCGAGGGGATCGTGCTTTTCAACGGACATCACCTTACAAAATTATGTTTAAGTCATTTTCCTCAATCTCGCTTTTGAAGGTTTGAGCAGCGGATTGTTTGTAAGTCGGCTTCGCCAGGTCCTAACAGCAAGAGTTCTTCTGTTCTCAGTCCCTGGAATGCGCTTCTTTGACACATTTTGCAGATTTCAGGATGCACGTGATACCAAAGCCGTGTATCTATATGGAAAAATAACTTTTGACGTAGAAAAAGCTTGTCTGGTGTTGGTTCGAATATTTCCCTACCCTAAAAAACAAAATATATTTCTACCAGTAGGAATGAAATTCACATCACGCAGAGTAAATTCCTATACGAGCAATAAAAATCCGCCCGAAGAAGGCAAACCAATTCGAACTGGATGAGGCATCGGTCAGTTTATAGAGGCAACTCTGATATTCATATATTCCTAGATCTAGCATTTCCGCTTCTACTAATCGGGCATTTTAAAGTGTCATAAATTACTATTGCTCTCTGATATCATTACACAAGCAAATGGAGCTGTAGTGATGAATGGTCAAATACGCATTATGAATTTGCGATAAACAATTCCCGAATTCGCCAAGTTGTTAATGTAGGGCACTGTCTATTGGGTGTGAATGATCGCACTGCAGCTTAACAAGAGTACGGCCGCAGCTAACCATCGCCATCCAAATGAGATTCAAGCAAATATCACTGAATAATAAGTTGCTTTTTTACTTTCTCGCCTACTTCATACTTACGTAGTAAAGAAAGTATTGTCATGCTACAACTAAATCTGGCAATTTCATAGCCAAAATTAATTGATGGAAACACATCTGCGCCTGTCTATCTCTCCGAACGACTACCCGTCAATGGCCAACCCTAGCACCTAAGCAGGGGTGTACAACTTGAAAGGACTCAATGCCACATCAAAAACGTGTAATAGGGTTTAGGGCCTTATTTTCATTACGGCGATTAACTTACCTCATTTTCCCCAATTGGATATCACGGCAGTTTGGTCGGTTGCTCTGACGCAGGGGGTGGGGTGAATCCATGCGTAATATCTGGCCATACCATGCATAACGCAGAGTGTTACATTGCGATAATTTTGAATTTCTAAATTTACTATCAAAAAAACCTTTAATCTCAACTTCTCCTATTTTTACATTAACCCTAGATTAGAAAGGCGCCGTCTGTCAGATGAGGTAAATAGTGCCGAAAGCTTCTCCCACCCCTTCCCTTCACTCCCCGCTTCTGACACTGTGTACCTTCATTGTGTGACCAGCCAGTGAAATACACGTGTCATTGTGTGCGTGCATTTTCCCCGGTATTCGCCATTTTATTACGCGGCTTTCTATAGGCTGCGCATTGTAGTTATGCCAGAGATTGTTTTGGTGATTTATTGGCTAACATTGTAAATAATGAACATAAAATACCTCTCTTGTAGCGATTACGTTTTGTTTCGAATGTTTATCAATCATAATGGAATGATGGCGATCATAACAAAGGCCCCCATGACGCCTACTTTTGCGGACGCTTCTCAAAAGCCATGTATGGACAGCACCAAGCAATTGTCTGCTGAGAGAGTCAAATAATTTAGATTTATCAATAAAATCCTTTAAAATGTATTTTGTCACTCTAAATAATACAAGTTTAATCCATTGAATATCGGGTTCGTTGTAAATATAGCTATTTTTACCCAAAGTAGTTTGCATTACTACGACTTCGTGATAATGCTTGGTATAGGACGCATTTGTAATCTAGGGTTGACCCCGGCAGGGCGCGTGCGCTCGGCGCACCATGTCCTCGCCCGACACGGATGCAAGAGACTTTCACTTTTGACTAATAGTAATAACCTTTCGCGGGTCACAATAAATGACACCACGGGCAGCCAGTTGAACAACCTTGACCTATACCATTCTCATAATTTTCTGCAATCGACCTGCTCGAACTCAAAGCCTTGCGAATTTGGATTTTTTTTAATGTTTGGAGGTACTCTACATGAAGTCTCAACGTTTTTACAATACTCTGAAAACTGACACTAATTTGTTTGAATAAATTCTTCCTCGGAAAGCCTTAAGGATGCATGTATGCATGTTATTTAAGGTTTCTGTAAAGACATTTTTCGATGTCGTTGCTGAATATTGCAGCACATACTTACAAAGTTACAGGAATTATCCATTTCAAATATCATTATTTTCTATCATTTACGTATAGAGAAAACATGAGAACATAAGAATTTATTGTCCTGTTTTTTAAACCTCTGAAAAGTAGGGTGTTCTAATTATACATTTGACACACGAAATAACAGAGCCAAAATAATGACATGCAATAATACCGAACCTGGATTACTTCGCATCAGGGACCATGAGAATGCAAAGAACCACTTTCCCGAGGCCAGTGGCCAGGCCAAATGGCTGAAGCGAAGGCAAAAGAGCCACGGTGATCCAGATAGGGAGGGAGGTTTGAAAAGACGCGGGATGATTATCAGATGAAAGTTTTTGAATTGATAAAAAATAGCTTTAAAAATGGGAATATTTAAAGTAATATTGGAATCTTATTTATCTCCTTTAATCCATTCCCTTAAATCAAGCTTGGAAATCTTGAAGTGTGAGGTAAGTGAATTCCAGACAAAATATAATAGAAGCCACATATCTAAGGCAAAGATTGATCAGAGCCAAGATTTTCGGTTTATCTCCAGCGATTCTCGCCAGAAGGATGTAGGATTCAAGTCTTGACAGTGGCGGATTTTTAGCACTAGCTCGTATGTAGAGAGCGAGGTCGAATTCAGCGGCCGTCTGGAGGAGAATTCTAGCGGATAGCTGTTCTCATATGTAGATTCCTGTGATTTCTCCGATCAACAGATTTCGCATACGTATGCCAGCAGAGTACCCGAACAAAAGGGTCACGGAGTGAGCGAGATATTTCCTCCACCACTCCTCTCCCCTTTCTCTTTCTCTATCTCTCTCTCTCTCTCACACACACACACGCACGCATACACGTAATACACAAACACTTTTCAAGAGACCAGTCTGGAGTTGTCAGCTCGTTGCGTCTGGGGAGGCAGCCCGCTTCGGGAGATGGCTGAGGAGGAAATCATCCACGAGCGGATGTGTAGGGTGGTGCTGAATCTCAACATCCAGCATGACAGAAGCACAATCACCTTCTGGAATTAAAACATTCACTACACTAACGAGACTAATGACCGTTGCCATTAACACGCCCAGAAACATCAATCTATCAATCACATTTGGGAAGGCGTGGGAGAGAGAGTCCAAATATTAAAAATTATATGTATGATAAAGTAGGGATGAATCAGCCACTCATACGCTGCACTTTGCGGATTCGGCAACGGTGCTTGTTAATTTCCCCTCTGCCTTTCTGGTGTGTCCGAAGCAATTGTCACAGAAACTCCTCACAGCGCTCATCTTTCCCGCACTACCGTGATCGCCTGCCGAAAGCAACCGTCTCGCGCTCCTGGGCGCGAAAACGAGTTGCCATCTACTTTCCACTACACGTATTTAAAATAGGACATGTGGATTGCACCCAGACGTGGTATCTCCAGCCGGCATGATTTGGCGCGCGCGCGGCACGTGGCTAAACCGCGCTAGTTTGCAGTCAACACAATAGGTGCAGGGCACCACAAAGCCGCCGCACAAAAATCAATCCAATCCGCAGTCGGAGCGCCGGAGGGGCGAGCGGGCGGCGGCCAATCGAAGGAGGCGGAAGAGCGCGAGGCTGCGAGCAAATGTCCTGGCCCACTCCCTTCCCTCCCCGCCCCGCAGGGCCGCGCGCCCTCCTCGACGGACGCTCTCTCTCGTTCGTCAAATCGATACAAGGACGGCCGGGGCGAGGCGGCGGCGGCGGCCGTATCGCCAGGTGCTGCAGGTTGCGCCGCGGCAGATGCATGTCAGAGGAGGTCAGGTGTGAGTCGGCTAAGCCAGGGAAGTAGTCTGGTCGCAGTCAAAGAGGAGTACAGAAAAAGTCATAGAATGTTCAAGTAAAATTCGAAAATTATGATAAGGTGGAAGAAGATAGCCTGTTTCTCCTGAGGCCTCATTAGTACATAATAACAACAATACCAATATTAATACTAGTTATCGCGTCCACGTTGCTATTTGAATATATCACTAGTGCAGTTCTACCCTCTTTAATCACTAGTTTCGTTAATTACAATAAATGTTTTCCAATTAACGCGTGTATTTAATGTGTGTGTGGGTATTTAAAGGGAGAAAAGTTATTGGAGTGAGATGATGACTGGAAGATGAGCAGAAATCAATGCAATTGTGGGAATTCAGTGGCAGTTAACTTGAGTGTTGGTAGTTGCAATATTTGTTGTGGTCGTGAATTCCTTCTGGAGAGGAGATTAGATGTATTTTCAGATCCGGTTTATTTTACACATTTGAGGGCCAGCAATATTGGAAGTTCTGCAACTACAGCTAACATTTTGGCAATAACGTCACTAACTAGTAGTGTAGCAGTGTTTTGTTGAAATACTGATGCAAACTTGATGAAGTGAATTTTTGTTTTGGAGGTTTTTTAGGAGACTCCGAGGGTTATTATTATATCAGCTAATGGAAATTTAATGGCTATCGATTCCATTCCAGGGGTATGGGATAAGTTAATTCGAATATATGAAAATATATGGCAGACATTTTTCGATTAAGATTTAGACTTCGCTCCATTTGTGTTTAAGCTGTCTGATCAAAGATTATATCCGGGTATGTTGAATAATTTTCTTTTTATGTGAGTTTCGGTAATGCATTCTAATTTGATCTTTTTGACTTCCAGAAAGATCAATAATTCTGTTTTCTTATTGTTGATGCGGATGGTATTCTAATTTAGCAGATTTAGTTTGTTGTTACGGTGTTGTGACACCATGATTGCTATTGAAGTACATATGGGAGGAATTCTAACTTTTTTAGTTACCTCTTAGGAAGTGACATTGATGAATCTGAATCTGCCACTTTCTTTGCAATTTTTAAACCAATTGAATATGTTATTTACAGGCACTTAGTAGTACTGTTGATATTTCTAGATGATAGATCTATTGAGCTGGTTTAACTATTCCCTCTTTCACTTATATAAATTCTATTTTTTTAATATTTTAGTGCCTCATTTCCTGACTAATTTGAACTTTAGTGACTTACATTCGATTTCAGCATTATTCAAATCAAGCTTGCGTGGTTCAATTAGTATATATTTATGTTCTATTGTTATTCAAATTATGTACATAAAACATAAAATATCCTACGTAATATTTCCGTGATCAGTACTACGAAACTGCTTTGACGCAATGAGACTGTGACGTAACTGAACTTTAAAAATCAAAAAGACTAGAACAAAGCAATATATTTGTACATTGAATATTGTACATTTGTGTTTTTTAAAATAAAATGGTGAAGGAATTATTTATTATTGGTGATATTAAACGGTACATCTGGGTATAATTTTTCTATAACCGAAATGACAGGCATTGTTTATCTACTCTGTTATTTCAATATTAATGAATTTTAAAATTATAAAAATAGTTTTTGCTCAATGCTGTTTTGTCCAAAATTCTTTAGCTAGATGCTTCATAACCCTCTCTATTTTTCAACTTTTATCACCTCTGTCATAAAGAGAAGTGATTGTGGTAGTTCCAGTCCACATGTTCGTTCTCGTTGTAAATTAAGCACGGGACTTAAGAATCTGTTCCCTGTTTCTCATACAAAAACATTCCCTCGATCGTTAAATATTAGGCGCCGAATGCTTCGGAGAAAACCCCTCAAAAAAGAGATAATCCTGAGTAGCTAAAAATAGTTTCGATGGTGAAATCTTGAAAGGCGGTGTGTTTTATGTTTCACGAACGCAGATTTATGGTACTGCTTGGGGTACTCAAAGGAAAATGATTTCAGGTCAAAGGAAACGGCTTTTTAAGAAAAAGTTCTTCAGAACGAAAATATACGTCTTAAAAAAGAAAGGACAGGCACCTTCTCTGCTGAAGAATATACATACGTTTCATTATTTTAAGTTTTCACGGCCTATTTTTTGTTTTCTGTTACGATATTCTTTTTAAACAAACCCTTGCAGTCGAAGAAGCTAAGTGACACAGGGAATTTATTTTTAAATATCTTTTCAGGAGAGCTTTATCCGTCCATTTCTTTTTTTAATTTTTAGAAATTTGCACAACCCTAATACATTTCTATAAAATAATTGATAAAATTAAATTTGGTGTTGAGAACCCATTTCCGCACATTTATACTTTACAAGAGGATTGGCGGATTCAAATTGCTTGCGTTGTAGTGGACGAGAATCGAAGAGAGTTTATAGCAACGTGGACATAATAGTACTCATTGGTTCAATTAGGCTATTTGAGTTACGTTTCCCCTCTTCGCACAGGACCAGCACGCTGGGCAGTACCAGCGCGTCAACGATTTTGTCGTTTGAAAATGGCGTGACAAGGGGATCTCAAGAACACCTCACGAATTACACCATTCCGACATTTAACTATTAAAAATATCTGTCTGCCCCCAGACGGAGAAACGATAAAAGATCTTTTTAATGGTACATTTAACCAAATTAGTCTTATAGAATTATGAATATTATTTTATTGATTATTGCGTAACTATATAATTAATTCCAATGAGGACCGAAATTAAAAAGAAATCTACGCTACTCTGAGCCTTTTGGGGTATCAATGGTTTCATTAGGTGTATGTATGCATATAAGTATGTATGTAGTTTGGCACAACAGGTATCAGTAGCGTCCTGACCTTGCAGCCATAGGTTAAGAGGTAGATTTCATTTGATACTCACGAAAAAGCAAAATGAATTTAGATTTTGGCTGAAAATGCAAACAATTAATCGACATTAGTCATGTTAGTCAATTAAGACCACACAAATAAATGGTTGCTGCAGTCTTTACTTTCAATAAAGAATTATATGTAGCTGGTAACACGCCTCAACGTGTACCCTCTTCCTTCGCCGAAAAGCCGGAGAAAATATGGAATCAGCGAGGAAACAGCGAAAAGTCGCAGTAATGTAACTAACATGAAATGTTATTCTATTTCCTGTTTGAGGGTGCTTAGAGAGATCAAATATGAGCCACCGTACCTAAATTATAATGAATGGATTAAGATACTTAAACGGTAAAACGACATAAAGGACATAAGAACGTTTTCGTTAATCTGTTATAAGTTATAATTAGTGAACTCAAAATTCTCTCATAGGAAAACAGTACATGCGATAAAACTAATGGAGGTTAGTTAACATTGCTGACAAGAGTGGAGCTCTGTTCGTGAAAACGAACACAAGTGGAGCTCCTCGCAAAGTTCGGGGCCGCGGGCACAGTTAACGCGGGAAGGAAGGCGCGTTCAGGGGCTGCCATGGCCTCCGCGGAGCGGTACGAGTGGGCACCCGCGAACCCAGACGCGGGCTCTGGGCTGATGGCGATGGGCTGGAAATCAAGCCATCTGAGGTGCAAGGAATGGTTGTGCGGTTCAATGCATTGTACTAGCACTCGTACTGAAATTAATGTCGGAACGAAAGGAAACTTTTTTATGTAGCCGATTGTCACCGTACCCCTGGGAGCCAAGGAAATAATTGTTTATTATCGCAGAATAAATGATATAAATTTGTACGTCGAATAGAGAGGCACGAGATAACAACACTTTTCATATGATTGTGTAGAGAGAAATTTTATGTAAGCGTATTAAAAATGTTACAGTTACTCCTCATTGATAGAAAACTCTTCTTTCATCTTTCTGTACTGGTCACTTTCTGACACGGTTAAGGAGATTTCGTGCCGAACTGGGCTCGAAGATAACTTCAGAACACCGATGCATGATAAGTTGCCTAAAATCAGGGGCAAAGGCACGTAAGTAACTTCAATATATAAAATTTTGTTCATTAGCAAAATGTGACCATGTTTAATTGTCATGAAGAGTCAGATTCGACTAGCAGGATTGCTTTCTTACTATTTGTGGACCATACGTCCTTCAGAGTACAATATATCGAAAGTAAATAAGCGTACAGCCATGTGAATAAAGATATACCAATTATTGATAGATCAGTCAGGGAATAAAGCCTTTCAACACTAAAGATCACTTTCATTCAACAGAATTTAACTTCAAAATTGAGAACTAACCATAGAGAAAAAGAAAAAAAAACATTAAGTAAATTTGTAACGCCTACAACGCCTAATACAAGCAGAATAAACATAATTTCGAGCAGGTATTTGTTTAGTCCCTGATGACTAGGCCGTTCAATATTTTGAGGAAACGTCTAGATCTGATTCGCCCTGAACTGTGTGTTGAGTAATTTCGGGACATTTCCGCCCACAGTCCCCTCGTCCCCTTTATTCCCGCAGCAGAAAGTCACGTTTGGTAATAAATAACAGCGACATTGACGGATCATTTCCTTCGCAGCCCTATTTCCACGTGAGCGGCGCGGTGCAAATGGCGCCTTGGGTGGAGTGGGGGGAGGCTAGGAGTGGAAAGGCGGAGACGGTGAGAACGGAATTGAGGGGCGGAGAGGAGGCAGGTTGGGATCTAGTTCGTGGCGGCTGCCGGCGGCAGCGCGGGGCGGGGCGGGGCTGGTCAAGGAGAAGGCTTAGCGGCGCATGTTAGGG
>BOPP01000122.1:2021497-2076008 GCA_017312745.1 Gryllus bimaculatus | reverse complement strand
CTCGCTCTCCGGCGGCTCCTTCAGGCTCTGCGCCTCTCGGGCTGAAGCGCCTGCGTATCCGGCATCTACACAACACTTCTTTTAATGATCGATGGGTAAATTCCTCCTTTCCTTAATTCATAAACTATATTCATGATGTTATTTTTCAATTTGATGTAAATAAAGAAAGGCTACGTTATCCGAAAACGCGAATCTCAGAAAATGAATAAAAATAATGGGAGCTCGGAATAAAGTTAGCTATTTTATTTTCCAATAATTAGAAGATTTTGCTGCGAAATATCACTATTTGAGGTAATATTTCAAAAAGACACACAAAAATAGTTAAAATATGTAATTTTTGAGTTTGATTATAGCAAAAATTGTCGATTGTCGATTACATTAATAATAATAATAATACAATTTAAATTTAAAAAAATTAAAATAAAAAAAAATTATTTGATATTGACTCATTACGCGTCTTTGGAAAACCATACTTCAAATAAGATGTTTGGTTAAAAGTTACTAGTTGGAAGATTTTTGTTGAGATTCTCCACAATCCTGAACAGAGAAAGGTATCAGATTTGAAGGAAAGGTTAATTTCAAGACCACCACATATGATTTAGTACTATGTGCACTAAATATGTTCAAGGAGAGAAAAGTTAAATAAAATTTCGCAGCTTCAGAATTTAAAACCTAACGTAACACCACTGCTTTTCAGTTCCGACCTTCTCAACACGCATCTGCCACTCGTGTGTCTAGCTGTTGGGACAGGACATCGAGACACTGTTTTAAACGTCTATCTGCGTCAGTGTCCTCGTCTTTCCTTTGACAAGCGGCCAAACTTTAGGTTCAGACGCCAATCACTCGTGGAGAATTAGCTCCCTTAGTCCAGACGAATGTAAAGGTTCTTTAAAAGAATATTGAAGTTGTAGAATATTTATGAAACTACTGAATATTCTATTGAAAAAAGCGGAGAATAATAAATGATAATCTATTTCTTGACCCAGCTGTAAATTGAGGATATAATAAAGCACTATAATCTCAACGACCTCAATGCGGAAGGGAATTTGTAAAACTTCAGATGACAAGATAATCTACCAAACATATGATTACATTTCTAAAAATATTAGAATCACCGGTGAGTGTACGATTGAAATATTCATGACGTCATAAGTGAACTGTTGAGAGATATACATTACAGATATGTATTACTGCGCAATGAATGAGAAGACTGTGTTATGCACGGGACCATTACAGACACCGAAGCCATAAATCAAACCGGTACAGAATGCTAGTCACTCCGCCTACGCAACGTTCGCCTCTAACTGCCGGCTAATCATGCACGACGGGCTGAATGGGTCGCCGCGGGCAGTCGCGGCCCGGGCACACATACCGCGGCCCGAAATGGCGGGTGACGGAGTCCCATGCACGGCGCAATTTCTCCTGTTATAACATTAGCGATTAATTTGTATAGCCGTTGTTTACTTCAGGCGAATCATCAACCGGCGTATCGATTATCGATTGGGCCGCCCTCCACGGGCCGTCCCTCTGCTCTCGCCCGCGATGGCAAAAGTTGCGACGTCGGGATGCATAATGAATGCGCCCAGGGCGGGCGGCGGCGGGCAGAGGGCTCGGAAGAAAAGAGTTGGACGACCTCTAAATTAGAAACCGGCCTGACAGCCAAGGAGCTCGAGACCCACCTGGAATTGACCGAGGAAAGTAATCGAAAACCACTTTCAATCTGGTTCTATCACCGCGGGAGGCAGTGGCGGCCCAAGGAGAAGGAGCTGCGGTTGAAGGACGGGTTTGTCTTGCGGCGAGTGCATACACCTGGACGTGCAACGCCGCTTCGCCCGCTGCTTCAACGCACGAGCCTTGTGCACACGGAGCGTAACCTCTGCTTCAACCCCAGAATACGTCTACGAACACGCGTTACTGAATCCCCCGGAAATTATTATTTCCCTATTCTGCCAAAGCTCATTTTACGCATTTCGGATATTACGAAACGAAATAGCCTGAAGATTCACTATAATTTTGACCGTCATTAGGGGAATTCAGGAACAACGAGTAAAAAAACAATATTTATTCAGAAAAATATAAAAAAAGTACATTTAATATAATATTTTCAATTGGAACGGGAAATATATTATTGGTTAAACCGACAACATGTCGACAACTGATTCATTAAATTCTTGTACAAAAAGTCGAAGAATTGACTTTATGTATAGATATTGAGTTTTTAGTTTTTTGTTTAGTGTTACATAACATCCATTTTGTAACAAAACTCAATAAGAAAAATTTATCTATTGGTTTTACTAGGAAAACATTTAATAATGATGCCCATTTGCATTTACTTGTATTGCATTTAGAATCCGTGCTAACAAATTATTGTGATCCCAGTAGAACACTAATAATTAAATTATTTTAAGTTTAGAATCTTTATTGATTCGCCAACTGAACGTGAAATTAACGGTTAAAGTTTATGATATTCCAGTGAACTGAATTAACCTCTAATTAGGCTAATAAAGCTGAATGTAACTAGTGCCAATTGCGCGAAGGAGAACTACTCCACGAAGTACGTATGTGAAATATAAAGGAGCTATCAACGTTAACTCATTCACAGAATCCCCAAACCATCTGAAACAAGGCAGACAAAAGGACTCGTGTAGGCAAAGTGGTTATAATGCTGAATGCACGATTCATTATAAATGAAATATAAAAACGACCATTTTAAACCTAATTAGTGCACCGATTTCAATAGCCACAACTTCCAGGGAAAGATTTTTTCGTGTGCTGAGGAAACTCGAATCAGGCGTGCGCGCACTTGTGAGCCAAACGCGCTGCTTTCTAAAGGTGGCTCCGGAGGCTGGCGACGCCATGGCGCAGCTCCAAGTGAAGGCAGATATACCCACTTCCTCAGAAAATTCCACGCGAAACTTAATCACACGAACAGCTGCTACATGTATCATTTCAGCATGTGTCGACATTTCGGCTCAGATTGTGAGGAAACGTGCATATTCAAAGCAGGACTTTGCGCGGAATAAAATATTTTGGGGGTCACACTAAGGATTCAAGGGTTTAATGACTATAAAAATAACTTTTGTTTTATTTGTAATAATTATTCAGAATATTTCATTCATCAGTATTTAGAACTCGCAATTCTTTCTGAGAAGTGGATTACATTTGCCGAATGATCGTTTCAAATCTTCTGCTTATTTGCAACTCTGATTTATTGTAGATTTTCACTGGTTAGTGTTTAAAGTTTTCTTAGCTTTCTTGAACATTTTCAACATGTACACCTTATTACATGCATGAACCAATTGGAAACAAATCTTCTATATCAAGTTCGTTTCGAGGGAACTATTATAAATTCCAAACGAAAAAGTACGAACATTTTCATTAATTTTTCGTGGGAAGTTGTTTCACTCTTGAGTCCTTGGTTAGGACTGCGCTTTCCGAATAACGGTTGTAGAAATTCAATTGCGAGGGGAGTCACAGTCTTTAGATTCAGCGTTATAATATTCGTTAATAATTTTTCACGTAACGTTAACATGGTTTAATATAAAACAAGTCTTGCTAATTACATAATTTTCCTGATAGGTTCACAGCATATAAGGTTCGGACCAGTACTTATTATAAGTGTGGGACATCCTCACTAATTATTACCTAATATACCGCGCCAGGAAAGTCGCTCCGCTGTGGCATTTTGCTGGTGGGAGAACTTGCAACAGAAATTATGTTGTCAGCATGAGATGCAGCTTGTAACAAAAGAAAATGTAAATTGCGTATTCACAGCAATCATAATAAACGGTGGAAATGTTGTCCTCTTAACTTGTGTCTCATTAATTTAATTGCTACAAACATAAATTTAATTGTTAATAAGATGCCCTGATTTGGTGCGAAGAGACTTTGTACTAATTTACATTATGATAATTTTTCTGTTGTTTTTCAATACAAAATTGATTTTTTTGAAGGAGCTCGGAGGGAATTGACTTCTTTACGATCCCGCTGCGTCTGGCCCTGCTGATCCCGCGTGCTACGGACGGGAGGAGGGCAGCGGGCGCTGAGGCGTCGCGAGAGAATCGAAGACGCGGGCGCGGAGTCGCACGAGGTGGGAACACAACGCGCTCGCAAGTCGCCGCCAACGCGCCCCTTCGATTTCGCTGTTGCAGCAGACGCGAATGCGGCTGTGTCTGCGGCCTCCGAGGAGGCGACGGCGGCGGCGGCGGCGGAGGGTTTGTACTACTCGTGACGCTCTTGTAGTCACCCGAAGAGGAAACGCAAGTGAGGACCTTTTGAAGATAGAAATTCACTCGAGAGGCAGGTGGAGACGGGGAGAGGAGAAGAAGAATTTGGAGACGACAAACAGCACGCCCTGAAACCGTGATTAAATAATATCTGTATTTCACTGGTTCCAAACCTGATATTCATTACCTGATTACCAATACAATACATGATTTTATGGACAAAGGAACTTTAGATGGAACAAAGGAACTTTAAGCAAACACGCATTATACTAATAAAATTCATAATTAATTAATCAGACATTTCATACACTACACTTCTAATTAAGTGCGTGTTTTGTGCGACAAAAATATTGAAGAATAGGGCCGACAAAGATGCCAGTTGAGTTGAAAATAAATTTTATTGCGAAAAGTTATTTCTACGGAATAGAAAGTATTTCTACTATTTAAGAAAAATGTGAAACATATTTGTGCTTGTAAAGACCCTCATTTAGATGACTAAAATGGAAAGTTTCAGGGAGTAAATATCCAAACATAAATGAATGTACCGGGACAGTGGTGTGCACAACATGGGGTGGCCGGGATTATACTCTGCTACCCTGATGTGGAAAGGAATGGCATTAACCTGTTAGCCAAGCCTCATCCCAAAGACAAGTAGATCTTGATTACTTCTTCGATGTTAATTTGAAAACTCAAACTAACGTTTCTACATTACCTAGCACATTAATTTGAAGCAAATGTGTACACAGGAAGATTGATCCATAAGCATTTTTTTTTACATTTTGACGGCGTGGCCCCTAAAAGTGTCGCAGCTGGGGCGGCCCACCCGTTGACACAGGGCGCTGGATGGGGCGGCGAGGTGGGCCCGGGGTATGCAGGCAATCTTCCCCGGCATTGTGCCGTCCTCGCGATCTGAAATCGATGCGCGCCGCCCCCGCCGGCAGCGATGAATTGCGGCCGCTGCACTCACGGGGGCGGGGCGGGGCGGGGCGGGGGGCGTGGGGCGACTGCAGCGTGGGAGACTGGCTCAGATGCTGCTCACACAGATGGAAGCGAAAGATTGCGCATGGGAGGCATGTTTGGCAATGGTGAATATTGTAAGAATGTTAAAATATAATAGCTAACCAGGGTAGTAGAAATAGTGGTTGCACATAACTTTCTTTGCTTGAAGAGTTACAGGTTGGAATTCCTACTGGGTGATTGATATTTACATACTTGTGTAATGCAGAAAGGTGGTAAAGTGTATCAATATTTCTACACACCCACTATGTATATGTACACTCCCCCAAAATCGACACCGCAAACAAAACGGGTGTCCAGGCCACCTCTGGCAGTCGGGGTTGAGGAGGCTCCCATCCCGGCAGGTGTAAGGGAAATTTGGAAAGGCCACGGAACGATATCTGTAGGGATGAGACGGGAGAATACTCGGGGCCTAATAGAAGACTAAACGACAGTTTACAGCTACTAAAACATTATTAAAATTAATTTTATTCGGTATAATAACGGTGTATTGATTGGGAAGAGAAAATGTTTAAATATCCAAATTTAGATTTATCACGATGCCAGTTATCGCACACTGATAATAAGGTGAATGGAAATGAATAAAATTAATGATGATACAGAATTCGTAATGTACGGGTTCAAACAGTTCCGTATTGCACTTTATTATGGTAATTTTAATAAGTAGTTGCCTATTCTGACTGCCATTGAATAGACTCGACGATGATAGCCTTCAATTATTAACAATAACACAATAGTAGCGTACGTAGTCTGATAATAATGTTTCAACACATCGCGAATACACCATTTTGGGAGACACTAATTGTGAATACGTCGGTAGTGTTTACGGCTGAAATGCGGCGCTGGTGGATATGCTAGTAAAAGTACCGGTTGAGATGATTTTCAGAGAGGGACAGTGATTTCACAGCAAAATGATGTGTATGACTTAATTAGGGTCAGAGAGTTTCGTAAGAAAAAGATAGTTTGCCTGTACTCGTACACGTAGAGGTTGCCTTGAACCAACACCATTTATTACAAATTATTAGACGAGTAATATTCGACGCCTGCTATTTTAGAAATTTGAAATAATGTGTTGGGAGAGGAACTTTTCGCAAGAAGAGTATCCAGTTCATTTTTCTGTTAAAATAACTTACTGACGAAAAGTTTGTTTTATTTCAGTTTGAGAAATGGATACAAAGATGTAGACATAATGTATTAAAATTCATATTTCAGGGGGAAAATCTTAATATTTATATTATAGGACGAACCTTATTCACATTATATGTATATTCAAAGTTTAAGAACAGTATTAAAGATACGCATAATCCTTCTGCCATCAGCGCATTACCTAAGTTTATCACCGGATTTCTACTGTAAATGCAAGGAGGTTGGATTGGAGAAGCTCTTGGGCATCGAGCGTGCATGACCTCGATCGACTCTACAACGGAACATCCTGCAACTGTAGAGTGACTGCGCCGTTATCGTCTCCAGTGCAACGCAGCGTCGCAATGAGGTCGCGATGGCTCGAACTCGAACCAAATGCCACCAGCACCAGAGCAGGTACGGTCGCCTGCTGGGATGCAGTTACAGGTGCTTGTTAAATAATGTGCATCCAAACATTCAAATCGGAAAGGAACAGAATTGATCGATGTAACTAAAACAGATTAACATAGTTGGTAATGGGAATTGACGATTCATTCCATGTTTCAGATACGTAGTTTATAACAACAAAAATGTATATTTTACACTAAGGAGACGAACACCCCTTTCATTATATTTGGGAAGATTTTGTGCAGCAGTGCTGAAAGGCAATTGGTGAATATTTTAAACAATGCCAACATTTTAAAGCAAATGTTAAGAGTTCTTTTTTAAAAGTATCTTTTATTATATTACTCTGAGATGGGATTTGATAATTGAATCCATTCATTAATAATATTCAAGACTGTCATTCACTGCTCATTCGGTTGTTCATGTATAGAAGTCACATAATAGTCACAGTCACAGAATAGTGACATACCAGTGTTTACAAATGGAATATATTTCAAAGTCACTATATTACATTTTGTCATTGTGGACGCATGGCGTGTACTCTAATTTCAAGGTTCACTCCTGTAAATTTTACAATAACAGTTAGACCGGGAGTCCAACTTTTTCAATAATGCAGATGAACGATATATTTCTAGGAAATTTCAGTATCTTTGAATTTCAATAAAAATAGAGGGTGTCTCAAAAATTTCAATATAATTTCCATTTTATAAGTTCATTTGGTTCTTTGCAAATTATAAAAATACTTTTCAAATTGATTTTTTTAATACAATTTTTGTCTTTCACTTTGTTCCGGCTAATCACAGAATGGAATAACTATTTTTGATACTTTTGTTAAAGAAAGAATTTGATCAGGTAATACTCTGTTTTTCATATCATCTATTACCGTTGAATACATTTTTTAGTTTTTTGACGCTATTTCAGTATAAAGTTAAATAAAAAAAGTCGAACTATTTTTGAGAAAATTTTGAAAAATCGTTAAGGCTTCATGTAAAAATTAAAATATCTGGAAAAAATTGGAGCGATTTTTAAGCAAACGGCTTTTTCTAAATTGGATTAAATTAAAGCACGAATTACACACAAGATACTAGTTTTTTAAAAAAATATATACGTGACGTTTTTAAAGAGATTTGGAACAGATTTTGTTTAAAGAAAATACTCCATTTTCAATTTTGAAGTTTTGAAATATTAATTTTAATGTCAATTTTTGTAAACACAGAGAGTTAGCCGGAAATGAGAATAGCACCAATATCTTTATTATTTTGTAATAGATACGGGGGAAAATTGAAGGTAAATGTTAGCAATCGATTTTGAGAACAAAATGTTTGAAAATTGCCTATATTTCACGCAAAATTATGCGTATACTCATATTTTCGAAAAATTGTACATAACTTTATTTCAAGATCTGTCTTTAAAGATTAAATTTCATTAAAGGAAAACATCTTTCTTCAACATCTTATTGTAGGAAGAATTCGAAAACAATTATGAACTTTATAATTTTCTTGAAATCAGGAATTTTAATGTAAATGAGACCTGCACCATTCTTTTAAGTGTCTTTTACGCTATTCGATAACAAGGTTTAATAAAAAAAATTGGATCCATTTTGAGAAACTTTGGAAATGTCACGACTTGATCTAAAGTTTCCAGTCATATCCTAATATCCATTTCAAACTCTGAGTGCCTTGGTTTCTTTTGAATCGATAAGGATATATAAATTTTGAAAAAAATACCTGAACGTTTTAGGTGCTAGCTTTGACCACAGACGAACAGACAGATTGTCGAACGGACGGACGGACTGACGGACCAGCTGGACGGTAAGGCGTTGTACTGTTAAGCGATTTTTCCGTATCAAGGAGCCACAACAAATATGTATTCTGTCCATACAACGTGTTAGAAGAAATAATTTATTAAATGGTACCTGAACCAGATTTATCCACTTTTTCAATCAGTTCCCGATAATAGAAGTTATTCTGTCGAAAATCGCCATTTCCCAGCTCACTAATACAATATTTTCTCTTCTTACGAAGTGAGGTCCAGAAAATAAAAATTAGTAACTTTCACGTAACTTTCGTATGAAGTAAACTTAGTTTATTTTTTTTAAAACGGCTTCAAACTTTTTTAACTTACTTTCTCTACACTTGAAAAATGGCGCAGGCCTCATTTTCGTTGAACACTGAGTTTTTGAAAACTGAAAATGTACGAGTAATGGGAGAAAGAATGGTCCGCTGGAGCACTAGTTATTACTTTCTCTGATACGTACGTATATGCGGCGTAATATACGGTCCAAGCAATGCTTGAAAACATTACTTTTACAGAAACTTACTGGTACGAAGAAGACTGTGCCATTCAGTTGCACTACTAAATTTCCTACTGAACTCTGTTCCTCAGAATCAGATCTTTAAATGAGGTCATGTAAAATATTTTGTAAATACGAGAAATTGTTGCACGAAATAAAGGCAATTAAAGATTTTCTCTAAAAAGCTAAAATTTTTAAAATTCATTTCTGGGATAGTGAGAAAAATATTTATAATAGTTGTCAGGTCCGACATTCATTGAATTCTCCAAAGTATCAACATTTACAAGTAATGCGAGAAAATGTGATGTTAGTGTTGCTGCTGTATTTTTTTCTCCCATTCTACTTACCGAGGAAAGAGAAAGTGTTGTCATGCTGCGGGAAAAACTGCTATTTTTGCGATATAGAAAAACTCGTATTGTAGGGCCTTAATATCGAAAAAGTGAAAAAAATTTATTTGCATATTTAGTATTTCGTATATTTAGTTCCTCTAACGCGTTGTCTACACAGAATTTGCATTTTGTGAGTCCAAATTAGCGAAGACTGGTTTACAACAAAACCTCCCTTTGTCCGTCCGGACCCTTCGCCGAAACCTTTAGACAATTTTCTCTAAAATGACATTCCCCAATCGATGAGTCCGTGCTAGAGGCCTTGCGATTTTGAAAGTGATGGTTTGATTTTTGGTGGTACTTCATATGAAGCTTTTACAACATTTCCAAATTCTCTTAAAAGCCTTCCAAATTTTAGATTATTTTTTCTCCTACGATAGAGCAAAGAACGCTTAAAAAGGGAGATCTGCTTTTCCTTGAACTCTGAATTCTTGAAAATTGCAAGAGATCAATTTTTTCCAGCATCTTTCTTCAGATACACTATTGAAAATAGCGATTGTTTTTCTGAACGACATCTGTTCATATTTAAATGAAGGCTTGTACAATTTTTAGAAATATGAGTAGTTTTCCTCTTATTTTACGTGAAATGTAAGCAGTATTAAAAAAAAATTCCAAAAGGCTCCACACTTTAATTTTTTTTCGAATATAGTGAGCTTTATAAAAATAGGGCAGGTATCAATTTTGGTGAACTTTCGGTATTTTCGAAAATTCTAACAATCTTACATTGCAAATCCAAAATGTTGGTAGAGATTTTTTCCATAATGAAACATTTGTAAAAATTAGCTATTTAAATATGATCATGTAAACTTTTTCAAAACTTTAGGTTGGCACATCATTTTTGCTTGAATTGAATTCAATTATAAAATATTTGAAAAACTGACTCACATTTTTTCGTTAAAAGTGCAAATAGAATTTGGTGCAGGTTTCATTTTCATTGAACTCTCTAAGTACAATACGTGTAGGAACAGACTTGCAAATTCAGGGTTATGGAATACGAGTTATCCTCGACAAAAATTGTCAATTTTTCCCTCCAAAATTGCAATACTTTTTCTTTACTACGTAAAGATGTACTGGATAAGAGAGTACAATAAAATATGGATGTTTTGTAATTTAGTTTAGGAGGGGGTCCAAAGTGTTTCAAGCTTTGCAATTTTTTGACACTTTAGAGGTTTCAATGAAACCTGCTCTGCATCATTTTTATAAAGGTACTTTGCGCCATTCAAGAGATAAATCGATTTTTAATTTCCAAAAGCTGATAAATTTTTTGAAAAGACTGAAAAAGTCGTAGAGGTTTATGGTATAGTATCCATATAAATTAAAAGATCAGTTTCAAATTCAAAGGATCGAGATATCAGCCAGATTGATTGAAAAATATTAATTTTGGAGAAAATCCTGTTTGTTACAGAATTAGACTCATATTTTGCCTACAGCAAGAAGGACAGGCTGACGGACGGGTAGTCGTTACAAAAAACGTTTTGGTATTCACATCCCAAAATCGCATTATTTCTTCATAATCTCCCCGTCGATTGTTTGGAACATATTTTTCAGCATCTGACATAGGTATCTAATTTAACCAACATCTGGATAAATTAATAATGATCAGTGCAAGATAAATAATGACAAACATGATCCCGAAGAGTCTTGCATATATTGTTGAACGGAAGAAGTTCCTTTAATACATTTTATTTAAATTGTAACTTTATGTATTGTGTATAATTCTAATGTGTCTGGAGAACTAATGTGTCAGAACATTTTAAATTTAAGTGGCGTGAAAGAGATAATTAGAACAAGAAGTGTTTCTTTTTCTGTAAAATTTCAAGATAGAATATACCGCTATGCATTGATTACATTTGTATGGTTGTAATAGTCCACTATTTTATCGGGAGAAATTATTTACAGAACGATGAATCCCGATTCACTCAGAAATTACTTTATAAATATCCGGAAATATTTTAATGAATTTTAAATGCGTTATTTTCAATTCTCTCTTTCAAATGTTCTCCCAAAAGGTTTCTACATGTGTTTCAGCGCAAACAAATAGTCCCTGATTGAAATTTAAAGCGTTGTATGGAACTGCATTTATTCGACAAGTTCTATTAACAAATTTCGCAGGCCATTATTGTCAAAGAGAAACTCCAATTTGGGAATATTTCTAATGATACATTAAGGGAACTATCAGGGCTATATAAATTCTACTTTTAACGGAAATACTGTTTATCTTTAAAGCTAAGTTTACACTTGTTAGAGGTTCAGCAGACAAGCCAAACTCCTACAATGTAGATATTCAATTTACCTTGCAATTTGTTTTCTGTTTTAATGAATAATATGTAATATACGTACCAATTATTAAAAGAAATATACGACAATAATTTTCTCGCTTTTTGAAAGCGAATTCTTATTGGCAATATAATAATAATAATAATAATAATATCATAATAATAATAATGATAATATATCCTGCCTTATTATCACCCCAGATTCGAATTCCAAAATCAGGGGAATTTATTTCCTTAATGATCCTTAATAATTCTCCAAAGCACAGACTGCGTAAGCAGAAGTTATAATCGGCTCTCCGAACAAATTCTCTCAGAACATCATCACGGGCAACCTCCATCACAATATACGCAAACCCTGCGAGTGCTCCATTGCCATTACAACAGAGAAGCGAAATCGATTGCATCGCGAGCAGCCGCAACACGCAGCCTCGCCTCCCCTGGGAGGGCGCGTTCTCGAAACATCCGCCCCGCCCCGCTCAGCCCCGCTCTACCCCCAACTATCCCCAACTATCCGTCCTCGAACATCCCCTTCATTCCTTTCCGCTATTCCCAGCACTCCATTTATTTATTTCATTTCATTTCATTTATTATTTTAATTTATTTTATTTATTTAATTTAACTCGTATGTGCCTGAAATCCTTTTTTTTTCATTACACCATTTTCTAACTTTTTTTAAATATTAAAAATAATTTTTGTTCTCAAAATTTTGACATCCACATTGTGTTTTTTTTTGGGATGTGATGGAAAACAACATGATGTTGTAATCGCATTTTTGCAATTTTTTATTGTGAAATTTGAACTATCTACAGCTTTGTACAGGGTGCCCATGCGGACTCGCTATGCAAATAAGGGTTAATTTATTTATTTATTTATTTATTTTATTACATTTCATTTATTTATTTATTAATTTTTCCGTTAAATGAGTTGAAAGTTGTGCTTGACGTACTAGGGGGGAAGTGCAATCTTCCACCTTTTATTGGAATGCTGTGATCCTTACCCTAACGCATATACATATTATGTTTAATTGTGAATATCTGTAGCAGCGAGCGTTTTTAGCAATGCTTGATAAGATAAAATTCGCTCTTGTGTACCAAAAACTATTCACAAACCAAATCATCTACATCAATCAACTTTTGGCTATTATAATATACAGTGTCCTATGTGAAGGAATCGACATATTGTTCGATAACATGGAGGACGATTTATTTGAATAACTATATTCCATACTCAAGTACTCACTGGGAAACAGTGAGCCATCTCAGCATTTGCTCAACAGATCAGCGAGGATCAGCAACCAATAAAATACAAATTGTTTCCTAACAATTATTCATGGCACAATTGAACGTTTCTGGGGTAATATTATATCTACTCGTAATGAATCCACGACAAGAATGGCATAAGTGAGATATCCTCCAGAAATGGCTTCCCATACAGCAGCCTGCTTAAGTAAGAGAAAAAGAAGACAGGAGCGATGCTCCCCTGGCGTGCAGGTTGCAGAGGGAAAATCGGGAAGGAAGTAGATTCGGCACAATATCTGAAATAGTTCTACTCTCAAGCAAGCGAAGCGGGATTTGAATAGGATTTTGTCAGAACAGGTCGAAAAGGCCGACATAAATGCATTTCAAGATATGAAGAATACCGTTATACGAGATAATTCTGCAAGCAGGCAAGCGAAACGTAAAGAGTTTTATTTGTATTTGTCGACGGAACGCACCGAAAGCAGTATGCGAGGAACGCCGCGAGGGTAGTTTTACTGGAAAGCAAACAAAACGAGTTTTTTGATTTATTTGTGTGGGGCGGTTCGGTGCATTTTAGACCGCTGCGCGCCTCCGCGAAGCGCCAACTTCCGTGTATCGGCCCTTTTAATCCGGAGCGCGGCTTCGTAAATGGATTTGCGCTGTACGGCCTCCGCGGGTCGTCGGCGTCGCCGCCACAAACTCCGCGCATTTTTATCCGCGGAAAATTTTCATGGTCGGGGGCGCTCCCCCCCCCCGCCCCGCCCCGCCTCCAGCGGGCGGAGGCCCAGGGGCGGCCCGCGCGCGCCGCGAGGGGTTCTCCTCCACGAATCTCATCCCCGCACACTTATCTTCTCTCTCTCCCTCACTCACTCACACAAAAAGCGTCCTCCTACTTTCAACGCCCTTCTTTCACTTACACAACTCCCCATCTCAAACCATTTCCTTTCTCCCCACCTGCGTAATTTCTTTCTAAATAAACAGAGCATCCCTCTCGCACAGCCCGCTTTCACACAAATACAGCGCAGCTCACACAGTACCCACCTCACAAATACAATGTACCTCTCACAAATACAGACTCCTTCTCACAGTCACGACCCCTCTCTTAAACGCACAGTTCCTCTCTTACAGACACAGCATCCATCTCACACAACGTCCCTCTCAAAAACCACAACACCCCTTTCACCTCTCTCTCACACCTACTGCCCTCCCTATCCCCAGCACATACACAGCCCATGTCACATTCACAGACCCTTTCAAATAAACAGCCCCCTGACATACAGCCCAGCTTATACCTTCACCCGTTTCAAAAATACAGATCACTCATTGAAATTCATACTCGAGCGAAATTGTTCTTAGTTTCCTTGATATGCACGAGTAAGTGTTGAATATCTGGTTTTAAACTGTATGCACTAGCAACAATTTCCGAGAGAGATTTTTAATTGTGTACAATAGTTCGATTATTTCAGAAACTATACATAGCAAACTTGAACAGTTTCAAAGTACTCTGGGAAAAATATACACAGTACAAATAATTGCGTCTCGCATAAATAAATTTCAGCAGTACACCTAGAAAAAGGTTCGGTGAGCAGGAATACAGGCAGGACGGAGACTAAATGAAACTGTCTTACAAACAACTATTATTTTAGAGGACGAACTTACTGGATAGTTTGATGTATTGGCATGCAATTTAAGTACAATATTAATGTAAACATATTATTAGCAATTTACTTTAAATGTCAGAGAATAGTTATTTTATTTTAGAGTTGAATAAAACTGGAGTTAAATATCTACACGGCGTGAAAGAGCTGAAAGGAAAAGAACAGCAAATGGGACGATGTTAAAGCCTTAATACCAGTCTCTATATAAGCCGGCAATTGTTCCGAGGAGGTATTGTTCTCCATTTTGGCATCCAGCAGGGGCCGATGGCTCCCATGACAACCAGTAGTTGCCATTTTACAGGTGTAAGCAGCCCCTTCAAATTGTATGGTAAGCACCACACCATAAAGTCAATATACCTTTGCAAAGAATAAATATAATATATCTTTACTTTCATTAGCAGATTTCTTTTGTAATTATATGTTCTGCACATGCTTCAACTAGATACCAGCCGAATTTGGAAGTTTTGTGTTAATGACTAAACAAATAAGCTTAATTGTTTTCTTACAGGATTGTGGAAATTTGGAACTAATTAGATCATATCTAGAGCAGAACATCTATTGTAATACAATTTGTTTTTCTTCAGGTATTTCAATTGAAGCAGGGCTCACTGATATCTCGGATTCATCCATCCATTGCCGTAACATATTCATGAGTAAGAAAATACCTAATTAAGTTTATTACGAGGATAATGTTCTATATACTGTGAAGAAACCAGAGTAACTAGCTTATGATTACTCTTACCGTACTATATATTTTCCTGCCTACCCACTTTTCACTATTCATTTGTTTAACACCCATGATACTGGATTAAGATTATGTAGACTTATGAACAGTATTTACTAAAATTCCTACGTTTAATGTGTTTTGAGTTTCACGAATGTTCATATAAATGTAACTATCTAACAAGGCTTACTTTCTATGTTTAGATAGTTTGAGTAATACTGACTGTTAATTACACTTTCTTGCTGAACCAAATGATTATGGTGTCAGATGAAAAAGTAGTGCGTCCATAATTACGTTTGTAGTTCTAACAGCGACAATAGTGTCTAACGTTATGATTTGCCCACGGATAATTTTCTTCATTTAAAGGATAGATAATGACTTTTGAAAAAGTTGGAAAAAATCAAAATATTCAAGGTAAATATCCAGGGGCCTCATACGTGACCGAGCCGGTTGGTACAACTGGGAAATTGCTCGCTGGAGGCTTTTAGAATTTTACATACAGAGTTCATTTCTACAACTGAAATACAACTCCTACTTTAACCACTGATCAAACCAATGGCAGATTATTGCTTTTAGTGAAGTGCATATATATATATATATATATATATATATATATATATATATATATATATACACCCATACATATATACATATATATTGAGAGATATTGAATGTATTCAATATTACTGATTAAAATGGAGAGTAAAGCCAAAGACGACATTGCGTTCTTTTAGTATTTAACTCGATTTGTATATGTTCTTATGAAATGAATGCATGCATCGAAAAGTAAAAGAACAAAATAAGATATTTAAGAGAGCTCAAAGTGCAGCTATACTTTTTTTGAATTTGGTATTCTCATCCTCTTAACATTTCAACTCAAGACTTACACATTTACTAACAAGTAAGTTTTGAGTACAATTAGTCGTTTAACTGAATAAAAGTGTTTAAAAAACAGTCGCGTTTTGAGCTCTGAATCGGGAAACTTTTACTTCATATCGGCGTTGCTAAAAAATCTCAAATCTTTGAAGCTATCAGCCTAGCGTGCAGCAAGCACCATTATTTTTTGCAGCATTTCTTGAGGTAATGGGCTTCATTATCATTATTTTCTAAGTGAAATTTGTAAAGAAAACTCTTCGAAATCTTTGATAGTTGCCAGATGCAGTTTAAAAATAGACTTCTACTAAGAAACACCAAAAAAAATGTTAGAAAAAATGTTTTACACTTAGCGATATGGTAATGTTTGGTTATTTTCAAAGACACACTTCTCAACATTTTATGCAGAAGAAGAGAAAATATACCCCAAAAATAATATTTTGAAGAAAAAATTTGCTAGAACTCGTCTAAAAAATTGAGTCCAATTTTTGTATTTCTAATGATCGGCGCAATGAGTATCATCAACAAATGCAATTTACAAGTTTGATGACGTGAATTTGAAATCAATGTTAAATCAAGATAAATACGGTATTTGTTTATTGCATGTTCTAAAATAATTATCATGTTTTTTGAGGTATCGCGATGCGTTCATCATACGGTTATTAAAATGTTCGTTCATGGCCGTTATTTTAATTTGTCACTTGTTTGTCGAAAATATAGAAGTACTGCCAATTAAAGTGGAATTTTTGACGAGATGTAGTTGACGTATTGAACATCAAATTAAAGAATTGAAATCATTATCAACAGACACCTGCTAACACGATGCATCTGTTGACTGGATTGACTTCCAATTAAAACTAATGGTGAATGCTGCAATGCTCTGATGTCACAAATAACCAGAAGAAGTTTGTGTTTTAATTACGGCGGCAAGGTTTCAAAGATGAAGACATTGACGCCTCATAGGCTCATGAGCGTGCGTGTCCATTGTGCGGCCTGTCCCTTCACCACGGCAGTCTCCCCCAACCACCCTTCAACATTAGCCTCCACATGCATCCGAGAAAATCCTTATTTCGGTCTGCCTACACCTGAGCCTCTTCTGCCAAACCAGTCTTTTTTATTTCTTTATTTACCTATTTATTTATTTGTATATTTTTCTTCTGATTAATTAATTTAACGACTAAAAATCCCTTAGCACGTTCTTACAATATATATAGTTGAATTATGAATATCGTAGTAACGAGTCTATTTGACAAGATTTGACAATAAGACAATATTCCCTTCTGTCATAAAAAACTTTTTGCGACTGAAAACTAGCTACTGATTTTGCGACTGACAACTAGCTACAATCCATATCGCGTCCCCCGTGAAGGAACATTGAAACATACCATTAAAATAACAATATTCCCCAGTAACATCTCAAAGAACTTTAGAAAACGCACTCACATAATGAACACATTTATTCTAGGAAGTGGGAATGTCAGCATAACTAACATTTCAGAGGAAATTGGACGAAAAATCTAATCGATATGGCTGTAATTCACCCAGAAGCAGAAGTACAATATTTGTTACATAAATTTTGCAACTTTCAGAATTATAGTAAAAGTGTTAACTAATTAATTAAATATTATTTGTTTAAATTAATGTTATTCACCTTTTTGATGCTCATTATAGTATACAATTCTATATAATCAGTTATCCGAAATTTCGGATAATTTGAACAAAATTCGGGATGAAGGAAAAATAAACAAAATAAAAGTAATGCTTACTTGTAGTGTAAAAAAAGATTTTATAATTAATGTAGAAGTGAACAACTAAGTATTGAAACAAGCTGTCAAAATGAAACGTTTATTGCACTGGTAACTACGGTATATGTCACATGTTTATTTATAGTTAGAAGAACTTGCAAAATCGGTAAACTTCTTTGGCCGTAAGGAATAGAATTTGCTTGATGATGCGATGTGATGATGCGATATTTGCGCTACGATGTCATTTTGTCACATCACACGTATTGCATTGTGTCTAATAATCCTATAGATGTATTTGTAAATATACGGTACACTTTTTTTGGATAATCAGATAATTTCCGTATCCGAACAGACCACATTCCCAAATACCGTCTTCTACATATATTGCATGTATACATTCCCAAATACCGTCAAATACATTCTCGGAATACCGGGCTTCTACTGTACTTGTACTATACTTGATTTTTTAGGTTACCTGTTGATATTGACATTTGATGAATACAATTTCTACTACGTGTGTTATAATTAAAGACATATGTATTAGTTAAAAATACGTTCCCACCCTTCAGTCAATTTTGACAAAAGCCACTGATTCGTAAATGATGATACAAATCATTATGGGATTTTATTTTAATTAAGAGAGACATGATAATTGACGTAATTGGGATTTGAATGTTATTCCTACAATATATTTCTGTAATCAATAAGTCTGGGAAATCTAGTAATAATTTCCCCTGAATATTACGCCAAACCTCAGGTGTAAGTGACCATGTATGAAGGCAGACTGAATTTGAAAAAATTCTGAATGCGTAGCATACTGAACTTAATTTTGGTAACATTTCTTGCAATGGTGGTTCCATTTGAGGTTTATCTTAATTGAGAAAGCCAATAATGTGTTCAGCAATGCTGTGCCATCTCTGCGGCTTTCAGGACCCGCCTCCGACTTAACGCCCCCTCCGACATGTCTCTCCACTCTACTTCCAGCTCCATCCCTCCGCCTCCTCCAACGCCGTGGCCGCCTCCGTGTGGCCGTCTGCGCCTCTCTCCAACCCTCCATGTCTCTTTCAACGAAGCGCCTACTTCCCCATTCGGACCTCGCCTCCGTCTCCGACGGTTCCTCCCACTTAACTCGCCCTCCGGCGCAGCGCCCGCCTGCTCGCATTGATTGATGTCTCCGGGCACGTCTACTGCAACGGCCCTTTAGTGCAGTGAATTCTGATCTCGAGAGGGGACGGTGTCTCTTCCCGACTGGACGGTGCGATCCGGTGGCCACCTGCACGTTAGCGTGCGGGGCATTTCCCCTTCCAGTTATCTCCTCCCCAACGGAGCATCGAACTACCGAGACAAGCCCTCAACTACGACTGATCTTCCTTCATGTATGTTGGTGTAGTGTATGAAGGAGTAAGTGCGTGTAAGTAAAAAGAGAGGATAGGACAATACAGAGAAAAGATATTGCTCGTTCCGTTAATTAGGGTAATGCTCCAGCATTCGCCTATTCGCTATTGATCGGAGAAACCATTGAGAACTACCGACGACAGCAGGCGGCCTGTAGAGGACAGCGGCTGAATTCGACCTAGAACTTTAGCTAGTATCGGAAATCCGTCACCGCCGAGGCACAAACCCTACGTCCGCCAGTCAGACTCGCTGCAGATAGCGGCAATACTGGCTCCGAGCTAAAATTATTCAATGCTAGCTTATATTGCGGCGACCTATTGTGGCCTACTTTATAAGAAAATTGATAAATAGGAAAAACAATGCAACGTCGCCAGGTTTTAGCTCACCTGGCAAGTTCCTTTCTGAGCTACCCTACCAGAGAGTGGAAGGCTTTTCCCTGGATAAGGATGCTGTAGTTTTCATAATAATAATAATAATAATAATATAATTAATAAAATCAATAAAATTATAATATAATAATAATAATATAATAATAATAATGGTGGCCTACGGCAACTTATCGCCCCTTTGAGATGATGTGGGGAAAGAACTACGGTCTTCGTAGTATCTTCCCCATATCCTTCCCCTCCTCGACGTTGGAGAAAAAAATAGGAAGACACCCACATCCCTCCACCCAACTTACCCCACCCACCCATCCATACACACACACACATACTCACAGGCACATGGAATCTAATACATGTTTTATAACTTCGAGCGGTTTTTATTCTTAAATATAAACGATGATATTCTTGTGAAAGCGTTCAAAATTGAAATTGCCTTTTCAGATCGCAGGGCCTGACGTTCGACCCGAGCAATAGCTGAATAACCATTACGAAAAATACTCGTGAACGGTTTATCTGCCAAAGGTGGTCACATGCGTTTTTGAAACATAAGTGTTTTCGATATCAGGATTCAATGACAGCTTTCATCAAGTCCCTTTCAGCTATCAGTTCGTCATACATTTGTCTCTTTCAGCTATCAGTTCGTCATCATAAGCGTGTTATAAAAATCATGAATGTCACATTCTTGTCACATTCTAAATACTAAATGTCTTACAAGAAATCACAAGGAATATTTGATGTTTGAGTGCATTCTTCACCGGCGTAATTAATTCAAATTCAAAAATAATTTATTTGAAATATCACCATCAGCAGCAGAAAGTTATTTTTATTTCATTTTGATCATTGTCATTTTAATAATCTTTTAATTTCATGATAAAATGAAAATTATGATAAATTATGCAATAACATAGTTAACATGAAATACACAATTTATAATTAACTATAATTATAAATATTAAATTATAATTCATTATAATTTTATAACTTATGTCTCCGGTTTTTTGTAGAGAATATTGAAAAAATCAACCAAATTAACCCCATGAATTCCTACTTCAAACTACAAATAACACGCTTTGCCTGTAATAATTGTTTGTGATCGATAATACAGAGAAATTAAATCTCAAATATCACGTGATTTCCTTTCCTTCTTTTAAACTAGTACATTTTAATGATTTGTGATTATTTTTTTCTTCTAACATAAAATAGCTTTCTATTGTCAGGAATCTGTAAAAGAAATTTCGTAGACTGAAATTAATGAGCCCCTTATGGCTCTTTTATAGTATATAAAGGCATTTTCTTTTAAAACTTGAATAGCAGATAATTACAAAAGTAATGAAATATTGATCAGAAATACTAATATTAAATGAAAAATGAAAATAATAAAAAACAAAAATACTAACAAATACTTTTAAAATGTCGCAATATGTGACATTTTATACAGATTATTTTATGCACAACGCAAGTAATTTATTATCCATTGCCGCAATATTTAATTTATCAAGACAATAGATCTTGAAACAACTCTTGTAACGAATTTGTATGTGTAAGTTTTGTCTCGACGTTTTTAATCTCTGCAGCTCTTTGTTACGTTTGAACTGCTTCAAGAACGTAGATGATACCCTACTCTTTCAAAGATACTTACATTTCGCACCGAGGCATCAAATGCTTCTGTATTTACAAGACACACATTAAAAAAAATACATGCATTAGATAAATAATACTCGATTACAACATCATTACACACGTGACAGTTTAATTCTATTTTATTGTTTGTCTGTTAAAAGAAAATATGTCAGTGATGTGAAATAATGTATTTATGTGATAGAACATGTTATAGTTTGACATTAATTTTTTAAATATACAATTCAGCTTTTACTAATAAAAAAGTGAATATTTATTTGGAATCTAACAAAAAATGCAAATGTCAAAAAGAGAATAACTTGCGTTATAATAATGGCAATAATTAAAATAAACCTATTGCGTTTCAAGATATTGCGCATTACATCACTGCCGGAGTTCATTTCATATCATTGCCTTAGGTTTAATATATTCCAACTTCAGATTGTTGGAAAGTGTTATTGTGATGTAAAACACGTCGTCAAGGGCAGACGTCTTATTTTTTAATCAAAACAACATAGAACAATAATTTGGAAGAAAGAAAAAGGTATAATTGCGACCAGTGCAACGGATCTGCCATGTTCCATTTTCTTACTCAAGAAACATTTTTTAAGAATCGTTACTTCGAAGACGATAATGGACATTAATGTTTAATGTCTCTACATAACGTGTAAATAACGAAGTGTTGTACAACAATATATATGAAGAGATGTTAATAAATATTATAGAGAAAATATAGCAAACATATTGTATACATGTTATGGACACAATCATGCTACAAAAGCAAAAGGATAATTTGATAATGTGGCAAACTGCATTCTCTAAATTTTGATTAAACTAAAGATAATGTTCTAAGGTTTCAAACTCGTCTGAAATATTAAAATTGTATTAAGTAATGAAGCGATGTAGCTGCACACTAGCGAAGATACGTTGACCTCTTCCCAAGAGCAATTTAACTACATCACAGAGTCCTAACAGCTTTCCTCTTCAGGCAAAGCAATACGGCACATAAGCACACAATTACATTCATTTTTGTTCGTGAGTAATCTGTTTGTTATCGTTATAAAGAATTATTGAGTTAATTTTGTTTCTGAGGAATTAGAAATTTCGATAAAAAGAATTTAACGAAAAAAAAGCCGAGAACATGTTTGGAAATATATTTTTAGAACGGTATGTGTCAATGACGTGAAGGAAATGCAAATTCTAGCTTAGAAAATGATTAGATCTTCTTATTGTAGTACATGTTATTGACTGTGTAAATAGGCATGATGTCAAACATTATTGAAGTTTCGGCCCAGTTAAATGGATGAGTATGTTTTTATCATCATCATCGTAAAGTGTGTACTGAGCTGTCACCTTCCATTTCTCAGCAGCCAGCACGCACCGCGATCTGCGACCGTGCACGTACGCCTACTCCCCGTCTACACAACACTCGCATCTGCATATCATTTGCATTCTCATTCCCTCCCGAGCTTGGATAGAAAGCGACAAGCCTCGGTAACGCAGCTTACAAGTAGAACAAACAAACTCGATTCGCGTCTGCTGTTTGAGTGTTACGCAAGTACGTTATTCATAACCTACTCTACTACGTTATTCTCATCTCGTAACTCTATAGTTCGGATTTCGAAGGGAAGAGTGCTTTTCATGATTACACAGTGCGAGACGTGTGAATGCGTTGTGTTTTCTTAGTACACCCACGAGCAGCTGTCGCTCCTGACTGCGCTGTGGACCACTTGAACTCACCTCTTGCGTGTACGCCGTGTCTTACCACGCGATGCTGCCTCGTGACGAAGGCGGCGTCCGCCTGCGATCGGTCCGTGGGGAAAGGATTCGCCCCCAGGCGAGAGACGGACCGTCAGGAAATCACAACGCCAACACATACGAACGTCATCATGTTATATTCTCATACAACTTTGTTACAGGGCACATACGAGGCGGGTCAGAAAGTAAGTCACAAACGAATGCAGCGGTACACTCGCCCGACAAGCGGCCTGGAGTTGCGAAAGGAGGTGGTCGGCCGTCTCGGGGCGTGACGGTGTCGCGCGGTCGCAAGTCATTCCACCGGTCCAAACGGGCGTATAATGGAGAGGGCAGTTAAACGAAGCGACTAGCTCGATAACGTGCAATGTCTCCAAGAAGTACGGAACGTTCTGTTTTTATGGCAAAGGTATTTTACATTACGGTGCATTCTTTTAAACGCGTAAAAAAGTGAAACCTCTTTTCCACGTAAAACTTTTTACGGTGGGTCTCAGATATAAAGTAACTTTACAACGCAACAAAACGACTAATTAGATGGTCTGTCGGAAATTATCAGTGTTGCCATACAACATGGAATTACAAGGTAAATTCAGTTGAAGGAAGAAAGCGAGGTGTTCATGAATGTTGGCAAGATTAATATAAGGGAGCTGCAAATCGGCATACGAAAGCATGTTAAGCACGTTATCATTCTGTACGAATTAAGGGGTTGTTTTTAATATTGTTACTACTCGTACGCGACTTGCTTCAAAACATCTCAGTCTCTTGTTGATTAACTACGTCACCTTGAGCGACTTTCACCTACACGTCCACAGAACGTGAAACACTCACTGCTCAGAACACACACTACTACAACGACTACTTTTCTTTTGGCTGCTCCTTGTGACTTACTTACTGACGATCCTTAGTACATTACAGGGCTCTTGAGGATCTTGGTCGTCGACGCTACGTCGAATCGTGGCGGTGAAAATACGCTACTCTACTTCTCATCGTACAAAGACTTCGTAATGAAAATATCTATATCTATACAAAACGTCTCTTGGTTGCTGGTTGGTACGTCCACGGGTTGTGTGAGTGTGTGTGTGTGTATATATGTACTCATATAAGAAAAGTAGGAAAATAACACTATGCACGCCGGAAAGTCGCACTACTCTTCCGCCGGGGAGCCGCTAGCCCATGGCGCGCACTGTCACTCGCCACTCGCGGCACGCGGGCTGGTCCGTGGCGGGGCGCGGGCGCGGGCGCGGGCGCACGTGCGTGAGCGGGGCGTGGGGGCCGAGGGGCGCCGGGCGGCCTGGGGGGCGCCGGCTGCCGTCGCTTCGGGCGCCCCGCGGGGCGCGCTGCTACTGGCTGCCCGCCGCCGCCGGCCGCGCACCGACTGCCCGATGACGATGATGAAGATGATGAAGCCGAGCAGCAGCACGAGGATGCAGCACACGGCGATGCCACCATCGTCAGCAGGCCACGGGCGCCGCGCCGGGTTCGCTGCCGGCCCGTCGCCGCCTCCTCCTCCGCCGCCTCGTCGCCGCCGCCCTCGCTTCCTCGGGGCGCTGCTGTCCGCTGCCGTTCGTCGCCACCGCTCGGCTCCGACTGGGCGCCCGCACGCAGCCGCCGCGCCCCCGCGCACGCGCCCGCCCCGCCCGCCCCCGCCCCCCACCCTCGGCCTGCAAGCGGCGGGCGCGTGTCGCGTGTGCGCGCGGCTCCGCGGGCGGGGCGGGGTGGGGCGGGGCGGGGAAAGGCACCACCGGAGACGCGGCCCGAGAAGGGCGGGGCGCGCACAGCCACGGAAGGGGGCGGTGTGGGTGTGCATGTGCAAAGGCGCGCGTGTGAATGTGCAGTGTGCAGAGGAAGCGCCATGGCCGCCGCTGGGTCAATGGACAGGAGAGAGGCGAGCCGAGATACAACGCGTAGCCCCCACGGCGTAGCCAATGGAAATACGAAATAAGCGAAGCGTAATATTGTTATATAACAAATACCCGTCTTCATTAAAATGCGTTTGCCTCAGAAGCAATTTACATTTAAATCGACTTGTGCATACGTCTACACGTCATTCTGTATCTTGTAACAACAACTGAAAACTTGTTGAATTTCAGACAAACTTCTTCATTTATTATCGGGAAAGCAGTAAATGAGAATATCATTTTCTAACGGGATAACACTTCGTAATCAGCCAATGATTCTATAGAACTCATTTCACATATTGTTTGAGACTATGACCTAAATGCATAAGAAATTTGGAATTGATGAAGAATATTATTAATTATCTAATTGTAAGGAACTTCATCAAGCACAAAAGTTATTGTATATATTTTTACTGAAGTTTCATTGCATAATTTATAATATGAATAATGAAGAAAACATAACTTTACATAATGTTACATTGTTATAATAAATGCAACATGTAATGAAAATGTGAATTAAATATTTACAATTCATTAGCAAGCTAAGGCGTGGAACCGTAACTTTTTTTTCGAATGGCTTTCCTTCAGTCCTAATCGTTTAGCCCTGTGAAACACCGACATTTAAGTTGTTCATTGTTGATTCGCAAGGTATTCAGACTTCTTTCTTCAGCGCTAAAAGGCATCAAATGTGTGATCATATCTCTAGCCTCTTACTCTAAAATAATGGAGCCGCTTCTACACATGGGTGACTTATTGTCAAGGGAGGAGGGATCATAACGCGCTCATGGTATATTCAAATGCTTGGCAGAGAGCCAGCATTCGATTCTCCGATAATTTTCCCAATAATGGCAAATATATTAATTTTGCAAGATTAAAATCTGTAGCAAAGGTCGTTCACTAGATATCGCTGCTAACAAATATACGTAACGACAGTACTTGAGAGATGCGTAGACACATAAGGTTATTTCCAAAAATGAACTCATTGACTGTTCTATTCTTTGGTATGGTCCATAGAATGTGACAATCTTTCCTCTTCTTTTCATTCAAATATTTGGAGTACAAAGGTTCTTTCATATTCGAACACATTCTATCAAGGCAGTCAACAGCTACGGAAGAAAGCCTGCTTTGGTACAGAAGTTGCACTCGATAGATCAAGGGGAACAAAGACGAGGATTGTGACAAAGGAGAAGCCAATGTTCTCAATTGAGAATGAAAAGATCGAGCCTGACACCTGTTCAAAGAGAAGTGAAAGAGAGGGCAAGATGTAGGCTGGATGAGAGATTGCCTTTCAAAGTGGAACAGGAGGTGCGGTGGAGGATTCCAGGAAGGACGACGCAGTGGTGCGCCCACCGATACGGCGAGATGTCGCGCGAAAGCGAGATATCGACAACTTGCTAACAAGCAAACACAGTTCTTTGATACAGCGCGTAATGCAACGACTGGGATGGGATCTAATTCGCCGAAAGACTCTTCGCCTGGTTCGCGCAGGTTGTTAAAAGTCACGTTAACTTTAATAAATTAAGTTACTTATCGCCATGAACGTTTTAGGCGTATAAGTATAATTTGTGAACTTTTTCTAGAGTTTCGGAATTCCTATGCATCGCTTTTACTATACGTAGTTCAATTTATAAATTCAAGGAAGCAAGGAGTGTGGTTGGACAAAAATAGACTCTATTTTCGCTCCAGATAAATAAAAAAACAACGTATTTGCATTGAAAAACGAACTTCAGTTTTCATGTGTCCAACTAGAAAAAAGCTCCAACATATGAGCGCAGAGGGCAAAGCTACATTATGTATGGAATCAGAAAAAGAGGTCATCGCGTCGTTTACTCAAAGGATCACTGGAAACTGAATGAAAAATTTAATCGAGATGACACAATCATGGGAATGAAAAACCTAACTATTAAAAAAATTATCCTTTATATAAAAGTTCGTATTATAGTCCATACGAGAAATAAAGAATTCTGATAAAAACTCACATAAAAAAGTTGTTAAATTTATATTTTAGCATTAACACAATTAATATTAACATAATGACAGAAAAACCAATTTGTGATTTCTGACCAAATTGAAAATCTCAAGGCCCACAAGCGCCATCTGTCCCGTGAGTGCTTCTTTGCTGCGCCGCTGCAATCTGCCCTACATTGCGCCTTTCTCATTGCATCATGACACGTGGTGGAGGAGGGGAAACTCCTGAGTCGCTGAGGCAAGCGAGCTGCCAATAACGTCATACACGAAACACGAACAGTGGATCGGTAGAATCAGTGTAAAACCAAGTGGTAGAAGTGCTTAAATTGTGTTTCATATGAGCACATTTCTGTAAAACCACAATACGTATAAGAAGCAGCAATGACTAGTGAAAGAGAAACGACCAATGAACAGTTTCATCCGTTTTAAACAATAATCTCTTTTAGCGATAATACCTTGAAATGTGGCCCCTATTCCATTATAGTGTCATTCATGCGTTCTTTCGACCACGGTCGTTTCGAAATGCAATAAATAGATAAACTGACGCAAATAACAAGACTGGAATCAGCACAGAGAAAAATATCATACGATACACATCAAAGCGACGTTAATAAAAATATGTTGTAGGTTTACGACTTAGAATAACAGGTAGGTTTATTTACTCGATGTACTTATAAGATTGTGCAGGAATGCGATATGATATTTTGAGAAATAGCACCACCGTTGCTAGCTCATGCTCTTATCGCAACGGAAGTGCAGAACCACTCCGCTGAAAGAATCGGAACGGGACGACTCGCGAATCGCGGCAGCTGGCCTGGAGGCGTCAACGACCGCGCGGCGGAACCGGTCTCAGGCAGCGAACGGCGGCCAACCGAGCACGACGCCCTCGCCGCCCGCCACCCACCTCACACGCCTACCCCCTTCCCCCACTGCTCTCCCCTTGCGCCCACCGCTAGCTGACCGTCACCCGCTCTCACCCGGTGCCCGTCACCGCCCACTGCCCTCCTGGTCGCCCCTTTGCCCGCTGCCCACCCTGTACGCCCGCTCCAGACCTCCGCCCCTTACGCCCCCCCCCGCCCCATACGCCCGCCCCTTGACGGCTGGCCCCAACCCGCCTCGTCAACCGCTCTCTTATTCCATCGCCCGTACGCCAGCCGCCCACTCCTAAGTCTGCTCCTACCCCCCCCCCTTACTCCCATCGCCAACCGCCCCCCCTCCTGCTCAGCCTCCGCCCCCAACACCCGTTGCCTTTAACACCACTTGCCACCGGCGCGCCGGGCCCGCCGCTCCACTGCCCGGCGCCGCGGGCGCTATCTCTCGAGCTCCGCTTCACTGAAACGCCCGCGCCCGCCCCCGCGCTTGTTGTTCCCCCCGCCCGATTTGTCTCCTGCGCCCGGCGCGCCCGCCCCCCCCACCGGCGCTTCCAACGGCAGCCGAAGCGCCCGCCCGCCCCGCCCCATTGTCTGCGCTTCGGCCGCCGAGATATTGTGCTTGCGCGAGTCTCTCTCCCGCCACACCCGCAACTTGGTCCCGGGATCATCGACCTCGGCACGTCAGCAATTGGCTCGCTCCGTGAGGCACATACAAAGCACGGTTCTTGAGGGAGGTTTGGTACCTTTTACACACATCGAACACAATTCAACATACTAAAGCGCATTTAGAGAAAGGTTTTCTGATGCACTTGACACATGTAGTGCAAGCAAAACAATGACTTGAAGCTGAGTTTGATTAGGAAACAGGACTGCATGAGCCTAATGGGCGAATTATATGCATGAGTGGACTACAGCGAGAGTAGAATAATAACTATTGCTTTACTAATTTCTCGGACTAAATGTTGAGATTTCGCGACTTATGTCCGAAAAAAACGTTTATAGATCTAGTTTGGTAAAATGCGCATTTATGAAAAGCAGAAATACGGTGAACTCTGTTTAATAAACTAGAAGGCATCTAACAATCCTGGTGTCGATGAAATTGACAATAAGGAATAAAAGATCATAAACATTATTATTTTTACACAAAATGACGACATGTATGTCAACACAAAGATTCGCATTTTGGACCTTGTTGTTCTCTTACACGGAGTAGTAGAGAAATAGATAATTAAGGCGAGTGTAAAAATAAAATAAAAATATTTCATCTCAACCGAAATGAGAAATATTTTTGGACATGTTCATTACTGAACCTCGTTCAAAAGATTTCACATTCTACCATGACAAAAACCACTATTATTATGGTAATTATGATAGTAAAAAGAACAAACATTTGCAGTTCTATCCAATTCGACTAGATTGCTTCTCATCGAAACTAGTGGTTGCCATTTCTGTAATGCAAGAAATGTAGAATATGCGCATTATACTCGGTAGTTTGTTTTAGTTTCATTGCATACTTTTTGTAAACCTAATTAATCTATACAAAAAAAGTTAAGAAAAAAAAATTTATGCAATGATCGTCACGTATACTATTATTTTTCCTGAGTCTTTTATAAATAGTAGTTGGTTATTTACGTGTACATTTATTTGATTAAGAGAGATTCAGTGATTGTGGATTTAATTCAGAGTTTACCCACAATTTGGAACGGTGAACTCCAACCAATCGAAACTGGCTGAAATTTTCATATGAAATTTTAAGCTGTAAATTCAATATCATTGCTTAATACTCTCGCAGTTTATCGTTGTTAGTAGAATGTTAACTTAATCTGATTACGTCTATAACAATGCTGATGTAAGCACATAAAGCAAGCTAATATAGAACGATGACGACACACAATAGAGATAAGCATTGTTCCGATTTCCTTTTCTTTTACGAATAAGCCCAATTGGGTATACACAAAGTACTTAGATGTGTTTCTTTGTCTTTCTTAGTGGCCATATTTCTTTCATTCTTTGGCTGTGCGCCTTTTTACTCTCTTCGGTCCATGCTTTTCCTGTTATACACTTTGATACTTCTTCCAAATCAATTCGCCATCTGATTTATGATAATAATAATAATAATAATAATTATTATTATTATTATTATTGTTAATGTATTAATCATCATTTGAGATGTAACGTTAACTACACCTTTTCGGCTATCAGCTCCCTGCACTCCGCTATTATCATTGCGTATTCACTCTCTGCGGAACCTTGACGTAGCCTCCACTCCGTATCTCAGCCACTGCTCGTCCGCCTATGGCGTTGCTTGAGACCTAATGTATCTAGGGAGGTCTGGTGGCGGCTGGGTGACGCTCACGCACCAGCCAGTAGGCCCACCAGAAAGAATACTCCCTCGCGGACCCAGGCTGTGACATTCATACATTCACACCGCAGTTCCCGCAGCTCATGGATATTCAATCTGTTGCGATTTTTTAAACATAATTCCAATGATTCTATAAATAAATTAGTTTAGAGGATCAATTATTACGACTCGTAATGATAACGAACGAATTAATTTTGATGGTCGTTTTGATTAACTTCAAAATATTGTATTTTAAACATTATTTTGTTTCGAAAGTACGATTATACCTGGGGAAGTTTGATCTCTTTCCCCATCTATTTTCCCTTATTGGAAACTGAATAAAAGATCAGGCAAGAAAGTTGAGAAGAATATTTCAACGATAGGCTCCAAAGGGTGAATATTCTTTATTATTTTATTGCAGCAGTACGACGAAAAATTGCAGGAAGAAGAGATTCACTTCTTTATGAACTTTCGGGACGCCGTATTTTCAACCGGAGTTCGTATCGCAACCATCGGCATAATTTATTTCTCAAACTTCGAAGGAGATTCACAATTCAATTATCATTTGAGGTTTCGGAGGAGTCAGTATGAATGCTTCAATCACAACGACAGAAAGTTATATCTAAATGTCTCATAAGTTATATGAAAAGCGTTCTTAAAAAATTCGTTTCTTTTTTCGAGAATCCATACAACTTACATGAATCCATATAGATTATGATTACTTCTATTTTCTTTGCCTCATTTTTGGGATTTCATAACTGTATAATAAAACGTTTCAATTGCACAATGTTTTAATAATGTTGAAAGAATTCCCAGATCATTATTATTTGCAGCTAGTAACATTTGGAATAGAGATTTATAAATTTTAATAAAACGTCCATAGAATATGACAATTATTATCTGCTCCCAAGCGAATACGCACATTGAACTTTGCATATTAGAGAGTTTAAAAGATGTTATCTACACTTATTTGTATCTACAATCACGCAAAATAGTGGATTCCTCGTTTCTAGTGATGAGTCTTGAAAGAGTGGTTTTTTGAATACACGAAAAGGAGGCAATTTCGATAAGCGGGAGGAACGTAACTACCTATCTGGGAAAGAAGAAGAAAAGTAACATTTAATATTAGATGAAGGAAATGAAATCACATTTTTAATTTAGTCACTACGTGAAGCAGGAAATTTTCTACAATATCGGTAACATGATCTATTTGTTGGACAGTTAGTTGTTGTTGTTATTATTATTATCATTATTATTATCATTCTTATTACTAGCAATCGTAGCTTAGTAGAAGTTGCTGCAACTTAACTGAATGACACTGTATAAGGCAGATTATAAATCCTGAAGACATCGGTCTTCCGGATTTATTGTATTTATTTGTGAAACTACGAACACCATGCATTACGCGTTATGATTATATTAGAATTTTTACGGTTTTTAACAAAACAGGATATAAAATAAATAAACGCTTGATCTGGCAGTGCGCGACTGGAACGCCACCTGCCCCACGGGTTCCTTTCGGGCGACTGATGAGCACGCGCCGCTTTTCTCCGCCGCGCACGCGTGCGTCGCCCCGCCCCGCGCGGCCCCGTCCCGGCCACGCCCTGCCGCCTTCCACGAGGCGCGCGCACACGGACGGACGCAGGTTGAGGCAGGCCGAGGCTGCCCGCCCGGCCAGCCGTGCCACTCACGCGGCTGGCTATCAGGCGGGCGCTGCCTTCGCTGCAAAAACAAACTGCTCCCAGAGGATACGTTGAGGATGCAAAGTGTGTTGCCATTTAAATCGAAAGGTTCGGCGGAGAAAGCGACGCAATGTTCGAATGGAACTGATTTGATAAATGATATCAGATTAATATTTCTTAATGATTTTCTTTTCATGTTAGTGTTAAATAACTGTGATAAATACAAATGTATAAAGTCTAAAAAAAAACGGAAATTAAACTAATTTGAATATCGATACATTATATACAAAGATGCGCTATCCAATAATAAATTATATTTGACTTAATTTGATATGTACCCATAATATATCCGTTTGTTCAAATTCTCTAAATAAATATTTACTATCGATTCGAAAAAAAGATTGTCTACAATTTCTGAGAGCATTCCGGCCATAAAGTTTTCAAAACACGATTTTTATGATACTCGTTTTATAATGTACGAAACATTGTTTTGAGAAGGACGAATGTTCAGTGCAAATATTGAGGAAATAATCGACCAGGATTTCCCCCACTTCAATCAAGTTTTTGGTTCAGTTTCTCCTGATCCATCGAGAAAATGCTGAGATGATCCCTTGATTTGGCTCTGGACAGAAAATATGGATTCACAATCCACGCATGGTTTCTTTAGCATTCTCTTTGAAAAGAGCGGGGATATTGGAGGTTTTCATTTGATCAGCAGACCTATAAAAATCAGAGTCCGTTGCATTTAGTTTTTGTTACACGGGAGCGAATATATATTGTTATCAAATGTTGCTAAAATCTCTCCTTTATTCATAATTCAACTCGGATGGGTTAGGCATTCATGAACTCATAAAAATGTGCGTAGATTGGACTTCACCCCCTCATGCTTTACATACAGTTCTGGACCATTTTGGCAAATCAATGAATTCGAGTGAATGGAAGAGCCAGAGAAAGGTCTCCTGAGAGAAGCTGCTCATCTGCGGAGGAGAGGTTATCGCTCCGCGCACTGCCTCGTCGAGCGATTTTCTCGCCCGCTTTCCCTCCGGCACCGCCGCGTTGCGAGTTTACAAGTCTTGCGGGGCCGGGTTTTCTTGTCATCGCAACATTCACGCATTGCCCGCATTTCAAAATGACATAACAGAGCATTTGAAGAGCTGTCACACAACTGACGTCGGACGTTTCATTCAACCAATGTGCAACAGAAATATCACGACCGCGGTTCCTGGTTTTCGAATCGTGACAATTTTAGATATTTCCATTAAAATAAAGTTGTAATAACTAACACATGTTACCTTCTATTTAAATAAAATACCGTCAACTGGAGGATTACAGTATAATTCTTAAATTACTGCTAAGGAGACTTGAATTATTGCGAAAGAGAAAAATCGAAAACGGCCAATACTTTCTTAATTAACTTTCATTTTATATCAAACAATAATCACAAATTATTTTGTTTGGAAAACTGTACTTTTATGAGAAAGTGTTCTGATAAAATATTGTGTATACTACTCGAATAAAAAGCACTGCTGTCTGTCTGTACTGGCCCAACTGATCCTGACGGGGCTCAGGCCTACTAACGGCGTCCTGGCCTTGCCTTTTGGAACACGTGTGGTTTGCACATAAGCATCCCAATGCCCCAACCTCTGGTCTTCTCATCCTGAGACGTGAACCTTCTCATCGTTCGCAACTGCATGGAAATTGCAATATTTGAGGGCATCCATTGCCAGACACAAGGAGGTGTCTGGAGGCTCCTCTGTTCGTCGCTGCGTCCGGACGCCTGAAAATTATTCTTGGCGCATGAGAAGGGGCGATGGAAGACCAGCCGCGCTTTCGGGCCGGCGGTCGAGAGTGAGGACGTGTTGGGGAAGGGAGCGTATGGCGATGACCGTGCTTCGGCTTCCGTTTGGAAGTGATGAAGGGAAAACGGAAACTATCGATCAGAGAAGTCGACTTACGAACTTGTTCCCCGGGTGGGGGGCGCACGGGTAGGGGCTTCAAAGTATTAGCCCTAGAAACACACTCTACGAGATATTGCCTAAACTCACTGATAATTTACATATTAAATTTCCGGTGGGTGCCAGTGGTTGCACCCGCTGTCATCAGGTCTTCCACATCGTCACGCAGGCCGTTTTCATAAAGCTCGCGGCTACAGAAACTGTCGGATTTGGAATTTGGATTTGGAATATTGGAATTTAGATTTGCAATATATTAAAAGTTAGGATGTACTAACATTTAGTAATCATTATTTATCAATATAGTGTTCACCTAGACATAAAATAATCAAAATAATTTTGTCACTCAATAGCAGGAGCAGGAGCAGCAGTCCAGTTTATGAAGAGTCTCCGTTCTGCAAACATTAATTTCAATTCTGAGTAGTTGGATTTTTTCGCCCTTGTCTTCTGAAGACGAAAAGTTGATCTTGAGGTTAGAATCATCGCAGAGAAGTAGTGTGTTCCCCGTACTCTTCTCCCTCTTATCCGCAAAATTCATTCCTAATAAATTAAAAATTTCCTTCAGCAATTCACATTCACGTATGTAAGCAAAAATCCTCATTGCAAAAAATATTAAAGAGAAAGTTACCAAAATACTTTTCGATCACCCCATAGGAATAAACCGACCGACCGATATATATATATATATATATATATATATTATATATATATATATAAAAATATATAATATATCAATGTATTTATCTTATGCGATTGCCGAGGGCCCAATCGGCAATTCTAGAATAATAAAAATAAAAGAAGTAAAGTCTGAATTCGCGCCGATCCGCTTTGCAGCCGACCATGGTAGGAGTGCCCACGGCGCCGAGGCGACAGGAGACGGGAAGAGCGAACGCATTATACAGGCAGCGCGGGAGAAGATCAAAAAGAGGCAAAGAGGCAGTGCTTCTTCTCAAAAGGTTTTAGTCGAAGGGTATACAAATAACTTTTAGACATGTAGATAAGTGTTTTAGATGATCGATGGTAGCAAAATAAATAATAATAATAATAATAATAAATAATAATAATAATAATAATAATAATAATAATAATAATAATAATAATTGTTACACAGCAAGACATACTATCGACGGACGTTTCAGCAGTAATTTCCATCAAAACACTTTTCTCCCTTAAAACACTTCACTACCATTACACAAATCTTCTTACCTGTGAAACATAGCATTTAGCATTTGTTTTACATTTCTTATACATAAATTTCCGCGTAAAGAGCCATGTATTTAATGGCAGCCCCAGCTCCCGCTGCGTTGCTGGGGCCTGGCGGCGCCTGCTATGGTGGAGCGCGGGCGGGGGCGTGCACACGAGGCGAGAGCGACGGGGCCGGTGGAGAGAAGGGAAGTGAAGGGATGGGAAGGGGAGGGAAGAGAAGGGAAGGGCGTGCGGTCGCAGAAGCGGCTCAGGGGACGCGACAGCCCAACCTCCGTCGCCGCCACTTCCTCCTACTTTTTCTGCGTCGCTTCGCGAAGAAGACGTCACCCTGAGCCCTCGTGCTGATAGGCGCTGACGGCTTCAAGGGATTTTTTGGGGGAAAATAATCTGTCACTCACGTGCTTTTTGCAAAAAAAATTCTTACGTAAAATGAAGGATTGCTGACATTGCTATTCCGGTAAGTAATATTTGCTGGATACAAAAAGGGATAGAAGAGCAGTTAGGAGATGAAACGAAATTACAAAGAAACCGTGAGATTCTGTACCACACAGTTGTAGAGAAAGAAGAATATGGATATTTGATGACCAGTGAGAATTGTGAGACTTTTCTGGGTTCATAGGATTTTCATCAAAACATTTCTATGATCTAATTACCTTGTTTATACTTTGAATAAAAGTAATAGTAATCACGCTGGAAACGAAACATTTTTGGCAAAGAAATATTTGAAAAAAAATTATATTCTTTCAGAAATTTCAGAGACGAGACTGTTCAAAGACATTTTTCTTAAAATTTGGAATATAACATCGAAAATTATTCTGAATTGTAAACTCATAAATCTACCTCACACAAATAACAAGAATTAATTCCAGAGCAGCTTGTTAAATTACGAACCAATGAACATTTATGCACCTCGTAAACGTCCCCGCGCGTGCACGCTGGCGCAAGGGGGCTGGCGCCGTGACGCAGGCGCGGCCGACCACGCGCCGCCACCGGAAGTCGGCCCTCGGTGGCGACGAATTAAGCACCGCGCACACTGCGTCCCATCCCATCCCATCAGAGATGAGGAGAGAGAGGCCACGAGAGCGGTAGGTGAGAGAGAGGACAGAGAGCTGTAGGAGTAGAGAGGAGAGACAGAAGGCCAGAGAGCGTAGTGAGAGAGAGGACAGAGAAGCGGTAGGAGAGAGAGAGGAGAGAGGACAGAGGTAGGAGAGAGAGGGCAGAGTAGGAGGAGAGGACAGAACGGTAGAGAGAGAGAGACAGAGGAAGAATGATTGAATTAATGCCTTATTTTACGTGGCGAGACTCGGGCCATCGCGCCCGCCCTTCCGTCTGACCACGCTACGCTCCATTCACCCACTAGCAGAGAAAGGAGGTATTTTCTGGGCGAGGTTGGAGAGGAAAGAGAGAGCGAGAGAGAAGAGAGAGTGGTAAGAGAATAAGAGAGTGAGTGGTGGAGAGAGGTAAAGAGAGTGGGAGAAAGTGAGAGGGAGTTAGTGAGAGGAAGTTGGAGAGAGAGTGAAGGAGAGTGAGAGAGAGCCAGAGAGAGAGAGAGAGTGAGTTAGCACTTGGTATCTGCGAATAAATGTTGCGAACTCTTTGAAAATGAAGATGTGTCAAAATTGAATACTTCTTGCCAAAAACCATATAGTCAGGAATTTCATATAACGGAGTTACACATGTGACTTTTGCCCCTGATGTTTAGGCAACTCCTTAACCACATGTGTTTGGCAGAATACGTTCAAATACAATAAAGGAAACTTAAGTATCTGTAATACACCTGTGTTTATGCAAGTTACATTTACAACCTGTACTTCGAGTTTCCCTGCACGCTAACTACTTGGGTCATTTATCTTATGTAGTCGATGATATAATATCATCAGATGGTGTTTTCCTCGCTCCTAGGACCGTGCGGCTTCTGGTGCAGATACGCACATCGGCCAGCGGTTTTCGCTCTTGAGGTGTCTTCACCAGCGCGGCACCAGCTCTAAGCCCCCGATTGGTACCGGCGTTTGTCTTTCTGTAGCGAATGAAAGCGCGCGCGTGTGGCCATGAGCGTATAAGAGAAGAAGACAAAAATGAGGAAGGTAACAACGATGCAAGCGGAGCCTGTTTGTTAAGGTACTGTTCCGTCATCCACACGGTATAGAGCAAAGAAATCTGGATATAATCATCCGAAAAGAGAAGGAGGGCACTCCGGGGAGTGGCTGACTCTGCCCCGGTCCGCTCTGTCCACGCGCGGTACAGTGCTGGAACGGCCGCGGACGAACTGGCTCTCTCCAGCCAGTAGCGGATTGCCCCTATTGCACCAGAAGGGGACCGTTCTTTGCATCTATTTGTTTAATTATTCTCTTGAATTTACTGTTTCAAAATCCACATTTAACACTTCTGTTACTCGATGGTTATCTCAGGATCGCCCGGTCATGATAAAATTTGATATATGTGAGGGTCTGATAGGCCGACTATACAGATACCCGGTAGCGAAATATTTATGTAAAGTAGTTATTTTATTTACCTTTTACGTACGATTGGGAACTCTCTTGCTGTTATTCAGAAATAAACATTTTTACTTCAGTTATATTATTTCTATCATAATTAATCTTATGCATGTATATTCACTCAAATATTGTATTGGAAAACAACAACAACAAAAAACAATTTCATAAACATACATCCACTAATAATTCTCTTATTCTCAGTATCTAATACTCGCTACAAATCCCTCCCTTTTTGTATGCATGGCCAAATTCTTTCGTAATTATTAATTTAGTCATTTTACTTTAAAACAACACTTGATCTTCCTGATATGGCAAATACAAATAAATGCTGTCAATTTTGTTATTTTTCTGGGAAGATCTACCGCAATCTTGAACATCTTTCAGCTTCTATTCAGCCTCCATTTCCAAAAGAATTCGGTCCCCTCCGATGGTGTTCTTGTTTTCCACACACGTAATTACATTTCCTCTGTAATATTGTACATTTACTTCCTTAAAACTTTGCCTATACAAACTAAGAATTCAGTATAATTCTTAACGCAACCAAATAACTTCCCTTATTACATCTGACTCACACAGTGCCCGACATCGTCTTCCCCACTTTTCATCTCGCCACCTTTCATGATTGCAGACCACCTGATGGCCTGATGACCACATATAGCCACATAACGTTGAGAAGTCGTCACTTTAAAACGCGTCGGAAGAAAAACCTACCAGAAATATGACAAATAAAGTGGATTCATAAAGCGTTTTTATAGGGCTTTACAAATTTTAACTTTAAAATATAGCACTATGTTGCTCAACAAGTTTATTAACACCCGTTAGAAGACTCATGCTTTTCGGGAAAGCCGCCTTCGCAAACCATACTTTCTTTTCATGTAGAAACCATCTAAAACCCAACCAATTACAAACCAAGTTGACTCTCATAGTTCCGCTGATTCTCCAGGCTCACAGCACGTGCCAACAACGCCTACCCCCTCGCACAGTCATTCACGAGCGAATCATTGAGACCTGCCCGTGCAGAAGGCCGGCACATGCAGAAGAACAAAACCCTTCCGGCTCATCGGGCCATCCACGAGCATCTGGCCACAAAGGCGCCCCTCGCAACGCGCAGCCGGAGCGCGTCTCCTCACAAATAGCCCAATTATGGAGCGTGGGCGCAGGCGCGTAAATATAGGCCCGCGCAGGACGGCGGCGGCGGACAGGGAGGAGGCGCGGCGAGAGTGGTGGCGGAGAAGGTGATGGCGATGGTGATGGAGATGATGGTGATGGTTTGTGTGGTGGTGGTGGTGACGATGGCGGCTGGCGGTGTAGTGCTGGCCACGTGCCTGGCAGAGGGTTTCGCGTCGCTCCCGCCGGAAGCCCTCCCAGAGCGGCGTCCGGTCCCCTCGCGACTCCCCTTCCGGCCCCGTCTCCCCAGGCGCTCGGGCGGCCAGCAGCCGGTCGCACGCGCTGTGGGCGCCGCCCCTCTGACCGACACTCTGCCCCTCGCCTCGGCTGCCCCTGGCCTTGCCCCCCAGCGCCACCCGCCCCTCTGCCAACACTTCACGGAGGCGCCCGCACATCGCTCTTCGATCCCTCGGCCTTACACTGCAGTTAATACACAACTGCGTCCATTTGATGCCGTCGTGTGCAGCCTCCACAGTCGTAACCAACGTCTATTCACTTCTGCCAGCTCTGAAATATCTTCCCCCATAACCTCCACCACTTACATCGCCGCTGCCGCTAATGCTCTCTTTGGTTATGATTTAGAATCGGTCGTTCATGCTATTGTCGTCGTCTCTGTTACCATAACTGCAGTTCTCATCCCTGCTAATATCGCAATCAACCAAGTAGTAGATCTGTCCCCTTCACCACCCCAATCATCCCTGCCCTCGCAACAGCTCCACTACCACTTACGTCACCAGTGTCTCCAGCACTAGCGTTTCACTGTCGTGATCAACTGCTGACGCTTAAAAATCTACCTCACTCGTCTCCTCCATGAACATCAATCTTCAGTGAAGTCTCCGTTATCTCCTCCACCATACTCTGCGTCACTGCTTTCAAAATTATGAGTGCGAGAAATCACTGCTGTAAGCGTCCGCAGCTGTATCTTCACAAACGCCGTTATCATCCTCTTCCTCCGCACCTACGACCTGCCACAGACACCAGAAGCGACCTTGCCACCATCTCGAACATTAACCAACACCACAACCTAAAACACATTTCCCTCATCTCACCCCTTCTCATCTCCACTCACCACATCTGTCTCGTTTGCCATTGCCGTTGCAACCCGCTGTGCACATACATACTAAGAAATACTTGCCAGTCGCCACCTTGAACGCCACAACTATCTCCGACCCTCTTCCAACACCATCCCCAACCCCCTCCTCCCCTGAACTTCCCCGTCCACTTCCACTTCCCCGTCAACTTCTACATCTTCTTCCACTTCCATATCCTCCTCCATTGCCACATCCTCCTCCACCGTGACATCGTCAACCCCACTCACACCTTCCTCCATTGCCACATCCCCCTCCGCTGCCACCTCCACCATCACCTGCCCCTCCATCACCTCCACCGCCGCCGCACCGGACGAGTCGGCGACGTTTCGCGCGCGCGCCTGGCGCGCCCCCAGATGGCAGCGCACCAGGGCGGCGGCGGAAGCGGCGGTGGAGGAGGAGGAGGAAGAGGCGGTCGATAACGCGATGGCGGTCCCTCCGTGCCGCCGAATCTGCCTGCCGCCACCGGCCGAGGTGGCCGCGAAGGACGGCAGCCGGGCCAGACGGGGCCGCCAAATAACTCTGCGCGCGGCTGACGTCACGCAGAGTGCAGGGGAAGTGACGCGAGAGCGGTAGTATCTGGAAAATGTCGATTGGTCTTCACTCGGTGCCGGTAGTGGAAGGAATCAAGAGCTGCATTCACGATAAGTGGCGCACGCGTGTGCACAGACTAGAACGTGGATTCGCTCAAGCGGAAGCGAATATTGTACTAATTTGGTGGATTGAATATCCCGTTTTCCAAACGCAATGAAAGGTAGGACCAGCGGATTAGTGTCACGTACATATTCCTATTGTTTTCTGAAAATTAAAGTATAAAAATATAAAAAATTAACGAATATAAGAATTAGGCAATATCAGAAGTATATTTCAGAATATGTATTTTTGTTTAAAATACCGGTTTTATCAAAAATAATTAAGTTTTTTAAACTTCAGGCAAGTACAAAGCTCATCTAGGAACTGAGTACCGTTTCCGTGTATTTCCGGCGCAATTGATGAACTCGCATGCGAAGTTACGAGCTTCAACTCGAGACAAAGTCGCATAGCCATGTTATTTGAATACATTCACATGTGAAGTCATTGTCAGTAATCATATTTAAAACAAAGGTTCGGCGAGTCACCTCTGAAATAAGGGCCTTTATAAAGTTTTTAAAAGCGATAAATGGCCGACGTTATTTTCAAATAAATGGAATTTATGGATATGACGCGATGAGTGAAGATATGGTGCGAAGTAGGGAAAATGCCGACGAAGAGGAGCGCAGTGGACAGCCCGTCTTCGATCACCGAAGAATCGGTGCGCTGCATCGACGAACAAGTGCGTTTCAATAGGCGAAACATGGTTTCTGCTCTGACAATTTGTTTTTTCAGAATAATTCACGCTCTTTATTACGCGAAATTGTGACAGATCATTTGCAACATTGTGTGCGCAAAGAGCACTGACAAAAACGGAAACGCATGAGAGTATTCATGGAGGTATTGCAGCGTTATGCGACACGAGGAAATTTTTGAAAAGGACTGGCTATGAAACTTGGACTTTTACGAGACACATGAAACAAAACGACAGTCACTGAAATGGCGGCATACCGGTTCCCCGAAACCTAAGACAGCAACTCTTTCTTCAAGAAAAACTCATGTGTACTCCCCACTCAATTAGTGGACAAGATGGACTGAGGCACAACAATCAACGCAACAGCTTACTTTGAGACATTGAAGAAGTTACGGCGCGCCAAACAGAACTAACGTCAGCAGCCTTCTACTGTTGCCTTCTAGTGTTGTGTTCGTTCATAACAGCGCGCGACTGCAAACCCATGCATATCGACTCTCCTCGATTCTTTGCGCTGAGAGCAGTTCTGTAACCTCCTTACATTTATACACTCCTTGCGCTTACCTCCTTCTGATTTCATTTTACTGGATCATCTCAAGAAATTTCTTGCCGGCCAGCACTTTAAGTGATAATGAGATAAAATTACAGAAGCGCAGGCGACCAATTTCTACGAAGCGGATATATTACTATTAGTGCCCAGATATGGCACGTGCTTTAATTCGAAATGTTTCATTCTTATGACTTATTTTTATGCCTTAATTCGCGCATTTAATTTTTAGGAAAATTCAACTTCTAAGACTTGCTTTCCTATTACATTTTACCTAAACGTCAATGCTCAGAAAAAAACCATTAAGCCTAATTATCATTTGGAGTTGAAAGTTTTTGAATTTATGCAAAAGTGGAAAATGTCAATATCATTTTATAGAACTGCACAGTAGTCGGTTAAATGAACGGACATTTCTAAGCCGTATTGGAGATTTTCAAAGATATAGAAATGTATAACTTCCCGTGTTTCATCAATTCTAACCTGATTCGTACAGAAAACTCTTGTGTGCTTCGAGATTGACAGACGAATTGACGGTTAAGGACAAATAGCACCCGACAGTAAACGCACGATCCAGTTTGCCGTGCGAAAAGCTCCTCAGAGATGCGCAACCAGTTCGCCTGAGTAGAGGAAGGCGAGAGGAGATATAACAAAGTTCGTCGCGAGTTCTTTCAACAAAGCACATTAAATTTGATAACACAATTTTATGTAAAACTTTACCAACATCACATTATATTAGAAGGTACGAATATTAGAAACATAGGATCAATATTTTTTTATACTGGAGGAGTAGTGGGACTACCTAGCAGACCATCTGACCGACTGAGGTGGCTGAGGGTTACAATACGTGCCCTTGCAGCGTCGCTAACCGGAGGGCCACAGGGATCGAGTTTGGGCCGTGGCGGATTTTAGACACTTGCTAGGTACCTGTTTCAAATTCAGCCGCTATCGGATTGTGGGGGATGGTCTGATCGACAGTTTTCTATAGTTTCTATAATCAATACTAGGGAAATACCATATCAATACAATGAAAAACGCGTCACGGTCTGTACGCGATATTTCCTTCATCTCCTTTCTTGACCCATCTCCTTACACACAGAGTCTCTCTCTCTTACAGTCGCATGTATTACACAACTACACTCTTGAGAGAACTATCGGGAGTTTCGAATTTGCCCCGACGGGAGTGTTTCCCCCACTGGTATAGATACCTGTCTTCCACCCAAGCAGAATTGTAGATCGGCGGCGGATCACGCAGGAGGTGAGGAACACTGCCACATCCCGGGATGTAAAACGTATTGCACTTGGGCAATAGTGACCATAGCTGGAAAATACTCGATAATCAACGAATAGAGGTTTGAGATAAGCGACGTGGGAGAGTGAACAAGCAAATAGCCGGTAATGTGGACGAGTGGGGGCAGGTGAGTGAGCCAGGCGAGTGGGGTCGGCGAGTGGGGCAGGCGCGTGGGGCAGGCGCGTGGGGCTGGCGAGTGGGGCTGGCGAGTAAGGCTGGCGTGTGGAAAGCTGGCGCAGCCCGCGTCCATTTGCCGTCGGTGTGCCACTGACTCATCGAGCAGCGGCACAGCTGACACTGACGGCTGCACGACCGGGGAACAGCGTGGACCGGCAGAGATGGCTTTACGGCTTCAGTGTTCACATCTGGCAGGATTTTCAGAGGAGGCCTTAGGGGTGCTCAAGGTGGCGGAATTTCGACGTTACCTGGATAGCTAGGACGAACTTCAAACACTGACTTGGAGAAGAATTCTAAGGGCGGGCTGCTCTGATGGGTAGTTTTCCGTGTTTACGCGTGCAATCTTTCGCTTTCTCTTTCCTTGTCCTGTCCTCTCGCAGACACACATAGGCACACTTACAGAATATGCATTACTCTACCACACTATCGGTAAAGCCTCAGTTTAGAACTTGCAATGGCAGGGGCGGTACCCCGGAACGTTCATGAATTCAAATGCTTACAGTATGTTGACTGAAGCTAAAGCTATTTTACGGTGGGGGCATCAAAGGAATCCTTACCGTGTTTACTGCAACGCATCTCGTCCAATGAAGGTTCGTGAGCTCTAGTACGGTTCATTCAACCCCACTAATGACACGCGGAGCCAGTTGCCTAATTGGCACTGACGCTGCGGCTCGAGAAGTTCTTACACCCGCGCTCATCTACGCATGCTCCTCCGCGCACGGGGAATTAAAGGTGATTTGGTGATACTGGTTCAACTCGGAATAATGCTCCATGCCTATGTCCCTTTGCGCGTCGATGCGAACGCCACAGCCCGGATGTTACTGAACTAGAACGCACATGCTCGAAGCCCTTCGTCACCAAGGCCGGCCAGGGACGGGAAAGAGGGTTGGAAAGTTGAAGCAGGCGGGTTGGGACGAGTCCCAAAAGGCCACAAACACACACGCAGACATCCATGCTGAGGTGGAATTCGAACCGAGGCAGCTACGGCATGGACCATCTCAGAGATCTCTTTTCCTAAGACGGGCAGCGCAAAGAAGAAGTTAGGGAGGACAATCAATCACCTATTTATCAACTCACCAGTTGCGTTGGCCTGTGTGTACAGTAATTGCGACGCTCGCAACGAAGTTCCTTAGGGGGCTGCATTGGGAGAGTAGGGCGAGATCGGAGCGGCCGCACCCACAGCTCGGGGAGAGGAGACTTTCGATACAACTGTCTATAAATGGATCATTAGTTATGGATACGATGGCTCTCTACTGTCTCCGCATGTCGGTCAAAATCTTCTCACAGTGGCGTAAAGTACGGCGATAATCCAAGAGAAGTTTTTCTATATAGTAGACAACTGCTCTTATACGTACGTAGTTCTCTCAACATAGGCATGAATTTATATAGCTGGATTAGCGATGACATTGACACATGTATCCTAAGCACATTTTATGATACTAGATAATTCTTTACATCTACACTGTAATATTCGTACTTGCTCGGCATCTTGTACTCGCATGCGATGTGTGATATTTGATGCTAATGATAGACTAAGGCTATGCGGCCTGTTGTATGTCAATTTATTTACAATTGTAGAGTGATCTCACACAGAGATGAGCTCTCTGTGAATGAGGGATAAGTTGAACCCAGAGCACAGGCAGAAAGTCAGTTCCAGCACATCTTAGCACAGCGAACAGAGTATGTGCGGCCTGCCTCTTGGCTCGACTAATGGTTCCGTTCAGTGAACAGTAGGTTATGCGTGTAGGAGAGTGTCAAGGGACTCTATCGTCTCCGAATTGCGGGTTGCTCTGTTGTGTAGCTCGAGAGCAAGTAAAGCGAGCGACTTACGTGGACACTTAATTTATCTCGTTGTGTATTCTAAGAACAAGGAGACTAGTAACTTGTCCGTCGTGAGAGAGTAATCTGCAGGAGAGGATCGGAGAAATGGAGAGAAGTGATGGAGAGGGGAGAGAGAAGAGGACTCGTTCCCATGATGTGGTACGAGAGAAAATATGAACTGCACATTAGATGAGCTGCACAACATTTAATTATATTCTCAAGAAATTCATTATAAAATTGGAAAGACTCTAATGTATTAGAATTGAACTAGAATTATGTAGAAAAATGGTGTCATACATCGAAGTAGCCTATTCCCTCAAATCTTCTAACAGAACAATTTCCAAACGAACACGACCTGTGAAGAGCAGACACGTGTACGTCGCTGGCGGTTGCCTCGAAACAAAATGACCTCCCAAAAAATTCTCAATTACGCGGAGAAGCGCAGGGCGCGTTTCTTTGTCCCGGAAGAATCGCGCCAGCCGCCTTTGCGGGGCGCTCGGGCTGGCGCGGCCGCGGGCGACCAGGAGGGGTGAGGCGTGGGACTGTGTGGTCCTCTATTTTATGAGGCGCCGCAGCTCTTGCGGTGCATTGTACTTCTCCGGCGGTTTAAACTTTTTGCATAGATCGAATCGTTCTTCGTCGCAGCGGTGCAGCACGCCCTGGACGTGCCGCGTCTCCACGTCGAGAGATACGAGTTAAGCAACTTCAATGTTCTCGGTATATCGCTCGCTATTTTTGGTGACTCTCTGAATGCTTCCGATTGGACCACAGAAGTCTCAGCTGATCGAGACAGTTAGAAGACGGTCTTACACGCACCTGCCTGCTAACTCAATCGGTGTCGGCATAGAATCACGCGCCTGGTCCCCCCCAAGTCCTTGAGCCGACCGCGACGGCACTGCCTTCATCCGCACCCCACGTCGCGCTCAAGAGCGGCAGAGTCAAGTTTCCAGGTTGGCTCTTAACGAGCCTCGACAGAATTAACTGGCTCCAGTCTGTACCCCGCTCGTATTTCGCACACTGTTTGTACCAATGTAAAGGAAATCATACAGTGCGTGTTTGTACCTGGACAATATTTGTAATGGTGGCGCGAAGACAAACTCAGACTTTCGTGCCCAAACACAGATTCTCCTATAGCCACAAAGTCGCAACAAGAGAAATATGACCCGTTTGTTCTCTAGCAAACCCCGTTTCGCCTCACGCTCGGAAACGCAAGCGAAAACGAACATTTTTTTCGGTGTCCGCACAGGTTTGTTGTCCAGGCACTCTCCGAGAAAGTTTCGAGGGAGAACGGTGTGTGGCGGCGCGGAGCATCACCTCTGACGACTGCAGAGCAAGGAGAAGAGTCGCGCGCGTGCGCTGGGGACGGTAGGGGGCGGGACGCTCCATTATAAAGGTTGCAGTGGGTCATTTCGCTTGGTAGGTGGCGTGTGTGGGCATCGGGCGATTAAGTGCGGGACACATGGCATCAGCAGAGCTGTATCATTACTCGGCGTGTAAGCGAGGGAGTATCAGAAATTACTAGGAGAGGAAAGGTAGAAGTCGGTAGCCGGGAGGGTGTGGCAGTTCGTGGCACCATACGGCCTAACGTTGCAATGTCGCACTCTGGGAATTACTAGCCAATCTGCCAGTATGAAATGAAGCTAATCATCAGCGTTACTATATGTCGCTGAGTACAACTCGTAATGTATAGAAGGTCGTTTCGGGAATGTCCTCTAATATGCAAGTTTGTTCAGAACGGTTTATTGCTCATGGAGTGACTTTACTAACGATTTAATCATATTCTCGAACCAAACATAAGACTAGTGTGGCACAATTATTTACGTTCTGACAGACACTGCGCTTCGAGAGAGAGCTGAGTACACAAAAGTAAGTAGAGTTTTTCTGTGGCCTCCTATGTAGTTTGATACAGTGTATCTTGCTAATTACGTTCGATGGCAGCCGGTGGCCATTCAAGCAGGACAGAAGATAACAGCTATTGCTGCTATAGTGTTCATACGAGAATTTCACTGACTTCTGCTGCTTCGTCTGCGGTCTGTACTCTAAGGGAGCCGCCTCATGCTTTTACATGCTGTACACATGTCGTGTTTTATGTGCCTGACGGTGGTATGATCCGGCCGGTCCCGCGTTCCCGCATGCTCGAACGCCCGCACTGTGGTCTCGGTTGTCGTATCAGATGCCTCGTTGCTATAGTTCGTAATGCTCTGCGTCTGTTGTTTGTGTGTCGTTCGGACTGTTGTGTACGACTGCAAAAGCAGCCCCTTCTGGCTTACGATATTCGTGCAGCATTCCTGGAGAGTCAGTCTCGCGGTCGTCCAGAATACAAGTATTTTTCCGCACAACTTCTTTCCGTCGCTCATGTTTGGCCTGGAGACTCGCTCGGATTAAAATACGAACTGTGCAAACGAAACTAAAAGCGAGTAAGTATCAATGCTGGTTCGCGTTTCCGGAACAACGTGACACGCACATTATAATCTCGTGAATGTCACTGAACTTGCGTCTCGTATCTCTGCAGTTTGCACTACAAATTATCTCATTCAAGGCAACGTCATGCTGACCTGCCAACGGCTCATACCTCACCTTTTAAGAACAACAAATGCAGATATCATGACTCTCCGAGCCGAATGCCGGCAGCACCAGGGGACCGAAACGGCTGTCCGTGCCAGGTCGCACGCACAAGTGCTCTCATCTCTCAATCCGCCGTCTCTCGCGCTCCCTACATTACTGCACGGTCTCTGACTGCTGTAGTTAAATGCCGGTTACCTGGCTTGTGTCTCTTCTACCTTTCTGTCTCTAGTGAAACACCAGCCCTCTGCCCTCCGGCCCTCTACCAGAATAACTAGGCATGTTCCTATGTACGCGCATGCTCGGCGCCCCGCTCCGCCTCCGCCTCCGCGCTCCGCCCTCCGCTCGTCTCACGCCCGCCGCCAGCTCGCACACCTAGCGCCCGTAGCACATGCCACTTCGCCCCTTCATGTCCCCACGCCGTCGACACTACCGCCCTGACCGCTCAATACCGACCATACTGCACAGCTCCGTGCCTTTTCCCCCTCCCGAACTGGCGTGCTCCTCACTGCCATGAGTCGGCAATACACCGTGGCTCGCCCCTGCTGATTCCCTGGCTGGCAAAGCGACGCGGCACATTCCAATCACTATTGTCTCTAGCTCATCTTGTCTCACTCACCGGCTCAGCTTACCAGCCCCTCGCCCTCGCAGATAAGTATGTGTTTCAAATTTACTATGCATTTAATCACATATGTCTTTACTCACTCTTCCTCTTGACACTTAACTGACTCACTCTCTAGACATGAAGCTCGAGCTCCGAGCGCTCGTCGCCAGTCCCTTCCGCCTACTGATGGTCGAGCCCTCCGTCCGTACACACGTACGTTCCCTTCGATGCCCATATCAGCCCACGTGCGCGCAGCTCTGCCTTTCTTCAGCACCTGCTGTGGAGTCGCACAATCTTGCTCGTCGGCACACCGAACACAAACTCCTCGATATCCACTAGATTAATGAAATTCAGACAGCTGCGCCGCTTCACATAACCATATCGTATTCCCTCGCGCCTACATGCTCTTTCTCCTTAGCTATGATTACAGAACGCCCTTCCCCCACGCGGAGTGGCACTCCAAACCCTCTCCCACCAAAACAATAACACTGCCCACAAAATAATCTCGGACTGGCTTGACATGTTTAGACTTCATAATCACGCCATAACGGTCTCTCGCCATCAGGAACTAAGGACTACATAGTATGGAGTACCAAAATGGAATGAGGCGACTATAATATATCCCACATACGGTGAGTAGTATGATCATGATACATATTAAGCTAATACGAAGATTAAATAATCTATAAACTCAAAATATCACATTAATAATCGACTGATACCAGTAGGGCGGAAATATACGCTGCTCTCATATGTAGGTTTCTCAGAATCGAATAATAATGAACGCATAAGCGAATGCCAGGTAATCTGTAGATATGTAGATAGCAATTTAAGCGGCACCCTAAGGTACTGCGTGCAGCTTTCCGTAGCTAAAATGAGTTGCATGCAAAATCTCTTTTTTAACTCACGATACACAGTATCGCTTTCACTAACCAATACGCCATACAAATCACATATGGTCCAAGCCTAGACGCTTGTACTACAACAGACTAAGGAGGTCTGTACATCGCGAGCATTGCGTGATGGTAACATATCAAGGATACATTATGAAGACACGTCTTTCATCCGCTGCACGTCGTACAGATGAGCGAGATACGAAACAGTGTTGCGTAGGCTACATGTCAGCGCATGGTTCAATGGGAAGGAACACCGGACAACCATTCCAGAAAGGAGTCAAATATATAAGAGGTAAAGACTCACTGTGTAGCAAGATTGGGGTGTAGTTTCGATATGGTATGCAAAGCTGATGCATTTGTAAGTGCTCATTCCATTCTAAGATTAGCATACTATTAAACACTCACACCCTCTAATCTTTTACTTCCATACATTCTCTCTTAGAAACATCATATCACAACTGCACGATGCTTCTACCACAGCTCTAGAACACACGATATCTCACCTCTTCGCCTTTTACGTCTACTCCCGTCCCTGCATTCTACCCCTGCGCACACACAACATAGCCTTTAATTCCCAATTACCACCACCAGCCTCATCGCTGCTACATTCCCGTGCTCTATCCTGGTCCATCTCTCGTACCGAACAGCCACGGCCGGGGAAACAGGGACGATCAGGATGTCACGCGGGTGGAAGAATTACAATGGACATGCATAAACAAGTTCGCGCGAATAAAACCGGCGGCTGCAGCCGGCCACCGGCGAAACCGCGTTGGTAGTGGAGAGCCCACGGGGGCGCGGACGCTCTGTTCTTCGCGCGCCGCTTGACACGAATGGCGCTGCGGCAGCGGCGCGGCGTGGGACCGGGCAGCGCGCGAACCACTCGGGCGCGATTTCTGCACACAATGCGAACGTGCGACGAGGCCGCCAACGCCTGCCGCTAGACGCATCGCTCAGCCCCAAACGTCTTCCGCTAAAAGTAGTGGAGCATCGATTCTGTATTTTTATTTCTCGTATAAGCACAATATAGCCCTGTGCCCAGCCGGCTTACACATAAAGCTATACACGCCAAATACTGCACCAATAGAGAAAAGTTATGCAATGCATAAAACGCACATCGGTCGCGACAGACTCACCAACATCTGCGATTCTTCTGCGACGTGGACCCCTGTAAAAATTCTTATTGAACTCTCAGTAGGACCCCTCCTGCACTGAAGGCACTCACATAAGCCTTCAATACTCAGCGGCCTTCCAGTCATAGAAAACGATAACAAATGTCTGTCTCACTAGTCTAACTCACCTCCTTCACCCGACACATAGGTCACCTATTTTCTCACTTCATATCGTAGAACATTAATACGCTCTACTCTCTACCACACCTAGTCCCAGAACCTATCTCTCACCTCCACTACAGATAACTATAGCACGAATTACATCGCTCTAGTTGCTGCGATTCTCCTCCACCCTCGCCTGTCACGATGCCGCCCTGCCGACCCTCCCCACCCCTCACTGCGTTGTTCGATCTTGCTCCCGCACCTCATGTGTCGTCCTCTGGCCGTATTCTATCTCTTTCAAGTCGCTTCCACTGGCACCTGCGCCACCCTGCTGCGGCTCTGTTATCAGCGCTCACTGGGCTGTCCACCGTCGCGTTCTCCCGCATTCGGGACTTTGGTGTGAGACATCTAGCCGCTCAAACCGCAAAAGGCGAATATACTGACAGATGCACTTACCTGACTATTTGCTGATTTTATGTGCGTCTTTACGCTTCTTGTAAGGCTATGATTTCCATTATAATCACATTTATAAATGATTCTATTCTATAGGCAGTGTTTTATTTTTTGTTCTGAAATATTATATTTACAATATTTTCGTAAATAGGTGCTCCCTATTAAATACGTATAAATGCGTTTATTTGGAATGCTGGTTTACCGTTCTTACAAATGCATATTTTTTTATTTCAAGTGACAAGTAATGTTATGTAATAATTAAAAATTGACCGGAATAGATCGGTCTATCTGCCGGAATAGATTCTGGAAAGAGTTTGTATTTATGATTTCAAGACAAAATGCAATAGGAATTTGGAGTCAGAATAAAGTAAAAACTCGTAAGAATAAAATTCCTGTAACGAGTACGAAAATGTGAAGACTTTTTTTCTCTGGAAAGGTCTCATTGTTTGTTGAGCATTTGAACTGAAAATCCTCTACAAGCCAACGGTTCCCCAAAAAACTCAAATCCAAAGATCTGCTGGTGAAGACTGAGAGTAATTGCTCGTCGTGGGCCAATCTCCCGCGCAGAATAAGCTGACGTCGAGTGCTGGTGCGCGACCGTGTGGAGCGATCAAGAAGCGGCCGTCCTCCGCGTTTCCGCGGCGCGCCTCCCGGCGCCAATCGTCTCACCGCCCCCGCTATGCCCCGCAGCCGCTGCAGTCCGCCCACGCACCTGCCCCCGCGCTCGCCAGCGCCCCAACGGACACCAACAACGCACCCCCCCGCCCGCGGCCCCCGCTGCATCTCCACAAGCCACCATCACCTCCTCAGCCTCCTTTACTGCCTTGCGCTGCTTCCAAGCCCCTCGCCCCAGACCCCTCCGTCCCGCTTTCGTATCTCTTGCCGCCTTTGTCAACGTCACTAGCCCACGCCCGCCCCTCCAATGGCCGCCAACAACCATCACCACATCAATCAACGTCCTCTACCATCTTTATCACCGTCCCCTCCGTTCGTTATCAGCAGCACAGTCCCTGTCTTTTCGCCGGTCCTCGTCTAATATCAGCAACACGGCTGTTGGCACGACCGCCAACGTCTCCCAACCGCCTTTGTTGTCTTATTCCGCCCCCCTTCTCGCCCTTCCGCCTTCAAGCTTGCCCCATCCCCTTGCACCTTTCCTTCCATCTCACACCGCTTCCAATTTGCCTGCCCCGCTGGCGCTCCACCTGTTTTTTCAGCCTTCCCCCTCATTACCACAACCCCCGCCACGCCCGCCCAACCACCTACGCCCCATTTACACCCGTCTAACACCTCTACCTCATTTTCTTATTTCCACCCTTACGTTTCTATTTCTAGGTCCCCACGTCCTACACCCCATCCGGGTGCCTCCTTTCTTCACTCTTTAACGTAAGGTTCTAACACCCGCACCCTCCATGCATCCCCCTGACACACCCCCTTCGCTCAAACGCCCCCAAACCTACTTCCACTCCCTCACCCGCCTCTAGCCCCGCGCACCCGTCTTCTAACCCCGCGTCCAGCACCTGCCGTCTCCGGCATCCACCACCCCACCCCCGCGCCGCCGCGTGGCGCATTCGCGTCACGCTCGCATCTCAAGGGCGCCCGCATCGTTCCGTCTTATTTTGCTCTGCACCACAATGCGGCGCCGGCCGCCTTCCAGGCCGCTCGGCGGGGCGAGGCCACGGGACCACAAGGCGAAAGGAAAAGCACTAGAGCGCTGCGTGGGGAAATTGCGGCCCAAGAGATCGGCGCAAGCAGCGCGGCCAGCTGGAGGGAGGGGCGACCCGGACGTGCGCGGCTGGAGCGGACGTGTAGAAAGAATATGACTGTCGGGGCAGGTAGAGGAAAGAGAAAAGCAGGGGGAACGCGCCGCGGAGAAACAAAGCTTCTAGAGGCCGAAACGGAGGCGAAGAAGCTAACGTTAGAGTATTGTATTTTATAATTAATTCTAGTGTACGTCTAAAAAGAAAAGTGGTGTGAACGGTAAATAGTTCTAGATTAAAAATTGGATCACTACACACAGGTAAAAACTTCATACGATTCATTGCGAACACAGAATTAAATCATTGTAATCAAATGTTTTATATTACTAAATCTGCACATCAAGTTGTAGTGAACTAAGGCACAGAATTTGCCAGACTATCTTTGGACTATGCGTTTATATCCATACTCTACTCTTTGAATTAAACAATATTCCTTAACCATAAAACAATGATATTTTTGCCTTCTGCTAACTATAACTCATGCGTCATCCTTGGTAAATACGAAATATTCACTGGCTTTCAATAGATCGAATGTAGCTCGTAAATAATATAGGGATGAACAAATGAAGATGAAAAAAGAGTTTATTCTTTTAATTTCTTGGTAATTAATATGTAACTTTTATTGTGCAATACTGTTAATCGCGGCAATTCTTACTAAACACTTATGCCTACTCTTTTAATTAAGTAAAAATCATCAAATTAAGGTAAGAAATATCAACTTAATTTTAACGAATCTTTAGTTTAAATATCAATATATGCTATATTCATACTTATTGGTCTCTTTTGAATGAAGATGAAGGTGCCCTTAAACCTTCTCCTCAACATTGTTAGATAAAGCAAATCCAAATCTGGTTTTCAACAGGTAACAATTAGCTATATTCATCATTGATTGTAATTTTAATGTGTTAAAATGTAGCGTATAAATTACCCTTGTTGCCGGTGGATTGACTTGTTCGATGGCGAGTACGAAGTACATGAAAACTTCGCCGCCGAATGTACATCGTCGTACAAACCAGGGAGCAGAACGTGGCTGCATGAAAAAAGCGAGCTGGAAGGAAGCAGCGGCGGTGCGCGGGCGACAGCGCCGTAGTGCAGGGGACGGAGGCGCCGTGAGTGACGGTGGATAGCGTACGCGCCGAGACGAACACAGCCGCAGGGAACGGGTCGAGGGTGGCGGGGCGTGGCGGGGTGGGGCAGGAAGAAAGGAACGTACGTGCGGGCGCTTCTCCGCGCTGCCGGGCGCTCTCTGCTCGCGAAATGCGCGGAAGCGTCGAGCAGCGCTACCTGCGGCGGGCGGAGACGGAGATACGGCGGGGGGGAGGGGGGCGCTGGTGGAGTCGGCGCTGGAGGCCGAAGGGGCACGCAGAGCGACCGGTCCCGGTCGAGGGCAGCGCTTGCGGCGGCGGCGGCGACGGACGCGAGAGTCAAGCGGGGTCGTAAAAGGCGCGCCGTGGCGCTGCTTGAAGACGGCAGCCGGGCTGACACTGCCCGTCGATGATACGGAGTGACGCGGAAAGGCAACGCATCTCCAACACAGCGCCTCGCCGGATTGCGTCTGCCTGGCTTGCCACTCCGCTTTCACATTCTACCTCGTTTTCCATCTGACACGTCAGCTCCAAAAGGGCATCCATCAGCCGTCTCACCCCGTCTGGCGACCGACTCGCCGCGCCTCAGACCTCCTGCCCTATTCACCTGCCTCACTCGCTGTCCCACTCGCCTGCCACTCCCTGCCCCACTTCGCCTGCCCCACTCGCCCTGCCCCACTCGCTGCCCACTCGCCAGCCCCACTCGCCAGCCCCACTTGCCAGCCCATCGCCAGCCCCACTCGCCAGCCCCATTCGGGCAGCCCCACTCGCCAGCCCCTCGCAGCCCCCTCGCCAGCCCTCGCAGCCCCCGCCAGCTCCACTCGCCAGCCTCACTCGCCAGCCAATCGCCAGCCCCACTCGCCAGCCAGCACTCGCCAGCCTCACTCGCCAGCCCGCATCGCCAGCCCTACTCGCCCAGCCCCACACGCCAGCTCTTACTTTTT
>BOPP01000122.1:2004932-2021472 GCA_017312745.1 Gryllus bimaculatus | reverse complement strand
ATCGCTCTCGCAGCGCGCGCCCCGCCCGCCCCGCCACGCCCCACGCTCGCGCTGCCACGGTCTTCCCCGCCCTCTCCCCTGTGCCAGACCGGCCCCCAACCAGCCCCGCGACGCACCACTCCGCACCCACGTCGCCCTAACCTCATCCGCCCCCCTCCGCTCTGCCCCGCTCCCACCCCACCTCGACTCCGTCCCCACCCCCGCCCCGCCCCCACGGCGCCATAACCCCGTTGCGCCGCCGCCGTTTCCGCCTCACGCTCGGTCGCCGCGCCTCGTGCCGCCGCGTTCCACGCAGTTCGAGGGGGGGGGAGCGCGCGACACCCGACGCTGCAGAAGGAGGCAAACCGCAGGCCGCGCGGCGCTGGGCGGGAGGGCGGGACGAAAGGTCAGTGGGTTCGCTGCACTGGCGTAGGTGCGGGCGCATCGGCGATTAGTCGGGAAAGGTAGCAGGGTCATCGCTGTAGCGAGGGAAAGAATATAGGCGAGGAGAGTCGGTAGCGCCGGGGACGGGTGGTGGCAGTTGTGGCAAGTACGGCTAACGGTGATACACTTACTAGCCCAATAATGCCAGATTGAAGCTAATCTCGCGTATTTGTCGCTGTAATGAATAATGTTGTTGTTCCTTGCAGTTTTCGACGGTTTATGCTAGTTGATTTAACAGGCAATCCTCGAACCACTAGACTGGCTGTCAAAAAACCGCACATCCTCACAGGAGTGAGTAAAAAGTAAAATTTTTTGCTGTATTTGATATTAGTCTAATACGTTCGATGTCACCATCAGCGACCAGAAGATAAGCAGCTATTGCTGCTATAGTGTTATCGAGAATTACTACTTCCTGCTGCTTCGTCCTCGCCTTACTTCACACATGTCACATGTGTGTTCTTCCGCCGGTCCCCGTTCCCCGCATGCTCGTCGCCCACAGAGGTCTCCCGTTCCACCAAGCTCTCCTCGTCAGTTGTGGGCGTGACGGGCGCTCAACCCGCCCCTTCCCCGGCGCCCCGGGACCCTCGCGTCGCCTCCCGTCCGCCCATCCCGGTAATCCTCAAACAATGCGGAGCTGCTGGTTGCGCGCCGGACCCACCCGCATCATAAAACACATCACGAACGCGCAGCCTCGCGTTTCGCTTCTCGCTCCGCGACCTCCCGCCTCTCCCGCCCACGCCAACTGCCTCCGCCTCCGCAGCCGACGTCCCCCCTCCACGCGGCCGCACGCTGCCACCGGCCCCCGCGCCCTCTTCCGGGTCCCGACTCGGCTCTCCGCCGTCTGCCCTCCACCTTCTGCCCACCGCCCTCTGCCCTCCGCCCTCTACCCTCCGCCCTCCTGCCCTCCGCCCTCCGCCTCCGCCCTCCGCCCTCCGTCCCTCCCCCTCCCCCCTCCGCCATCCGCCCTCCGCCCTCCGCGCCCTCCGCCCTCCGCCCTCCGCCCTCCGCCCTCCGCCCTCCGCCCTCCGCCTCCGCCCTCCGCCCTCCCCCCTCCGCCCTCCGCCATCCGCCAATCCGCCATCCGCCCGTCCGCCCTCCGCCCTCCGACTCCACTCTCTGCTCCACCCGCACCCCGCCCTCCGCCCTCCACCCTCACCCTCTGCCCTCCTCCCTCCGCCCTCCGCCTCCGCCCTCCGTCCCTCCGCCCCTCCGCCCTCCGCCCTCCGCCCTCCGCCCCCCGCCCCTCCGCCCTCGCCGCCCTCTGCCCCCCCTTCACCCTCTGCCCTCTGCCCTCCGCCCTACCCATCCACCCTACACCCTCCCTCTACGCCCTCCGCCCTCAGCCCGCCTTTGCTTACCCATCCCTTCCCCCACGCGTGCACTCAAACCCTCTCCCACCCCCCGCCCACCTCCACGGTTGAAGTAGCTCAAACGCAAACGTCTCTGCAAGGACTGACAAAGTGGACCCAAGGGCGGCGACTCCCTTCGGTGGGTAGATAGTCATCTTTAGCTACGAAGTTAGCTATAACCAATTCATCCGTGCCTGGGCGGAAATTTAGCCGCTGCTCCATATGTAGGTTTCTCCGATCGAAACGAAAGCGAATGCCGGAACGTAACCTTGCACAAGCGGCCTAAGGTTCGCGTGATCTTTCCGTCGTCATCGGGTTGTCCTTCTCCCCTTCCCTAGATTCACACACACAATACGCCATACAATCACATATGTCGCCAAGCCCCTAGAGCTTGTAACGCGACTGGGGGTGTTGCTCCGCTGGGTGGACATATCTGGAATGAGCGCTTCCGCTGCACGTTCGACGTGAAACTATGGCATCGGATCTCATTCATCCAGCCAGGGAAGGAACACCGCCACCATCTCGGCGGGAAAGCACTTTACTCCAGCAATGGGGCTAATGGTTAGCGCAGTTACGCTGCCCCAAAAACATCTATCAAACAACCCCACTTCCATCCATATTCTCCGTCTTCACACTCGCTCCACACGCTCGAACACACGATATCTTATCTCGCCCTTCGTTCTCCGTCACTGCCATTTACCCCTGCGCACACACACATAGCCTTTAATCCCAATTACCCCCGCCTCCATCGCTTGTACATCCCGTGCTCTATCCTGGTCCATCTCTCGTACCGAACAGCCACGGCCGGGGAAACAGGGACGTCAGCGATGTACGCGGGTGGAAGAATTACATGACATGCATAAACAATTCGCGCGAATAAAACCGGCGGCTGCCCCGCCACGCGCGAAACCGCGTTGTAGTGAGAGCCACGGGGGGCGCGGACGCTCTGTTCTTCGGCGCCCTTGACACGATGGCGCTCGCAGCGGCGCGGCGTGGACCGGGCAGCGCGCGAAGCACTCGGCGCGCGATTTTGCCAACACAATGCGACGGGGACGGGCCCGCCAACGCCTGCCGCCTCGCCCCGCACCTCCCGCCGGCACCAGGCATCCGCCATTCGCAACCAGCAGCACTCGCCTGGCTCCCACCCTTCCTCCCACGTGGACCCCGCCCCGCCACTGGCCTCACCCCTCATCACGCCCCGCCCCCATCCTCGTTCCAACTCACCCCCTCCCGACACAGGCCCGCATTTTCGCATACGGAACTACTTCGTCCTCTCCCACCCCCGTCCAAGAAACCTGCTCCCACCATAGGTCACCATTCTCACTTCAGTCGTGAACTTAATAGCTATCCTACACACTATCCCGTACCTCACCTCCATCAGTACTATAGACGAATTACATCTCGTTGCGCGATTCTCCTCCCACCCGGCCGTAATGCGCGCCACTGCGACCCTCCCCACCCCTCCACTGGGCGTTGTTCGATCTGCTCCCGCACCTCATGTGTCGTCCTCTGCCGTATTCTATCTCTTTCAAGTCGGCTTCCACTGCCCTGCGCCACCCTGCTGCTGGCTCTGTTATCAGCGCTCACTGGCTGTCCACCTCGCGTTCTCCCGCATTCGGGATTTGGTGTGAGGACATCTAGCCGCTCAAACCGCAAAAGGCCGAATTACTGACAGACTGCACTTAACCCTGACTTATTTGCTGATTTTATGTGGCTCTTTACGCTTCTTGTAAGCGCTATGTTTCATTATATCACATTTATAAATGATTCTATTCTATAGGCAGTGTTTTATTTTTGTCTGAAATATTATATTTACAATATTTCGTAAATAGGTGTATCCATAAATACGTTAAACTGCGTTTATTTGGAATGCCTGGTTACCGTTTCTTCATGCATATTTTTTTAATTTACAAGTGACAAGTAATGTTAATGTAAATTAAAAATTGACCGGAATAGATCGGTCATCTGCCGGAATAGATTCTGGAAAAGAGTTTGTATTTAGATTCAAGACAAAATGCAAATAGGAATTTGGAGTCAGTAATAAAGTAAAAACTCGTAAGAATAAAATTCCTGTAACGAGTACGAAATGTGAAGATTTTTTTCTCTGGAAAGGTCTCATTGTTTGTTGAGCATTTGAACTGAAAATCCTCTACAAGCAAACGGTTCCCCAAAAAACTCAAATCCAAAGATCTTGCTGTGGAAAGACTGAGAGGTAATTGCTCGTCGTGGGCAATCTCCCCGCGCAGGAATAAGCTGACGTCGAGTGCTGGTGGCGACGTGTGGGCGATCAGAAGAGCGGCCGTCCTCCGCGTTCCGCGGCGCGCCTCCCCGGCGCCAATCGTCTCACCGCCCCCGCATGCCCCCGCAGCCGCTGCAGCCGCCCCACGCACCTGCCCCGCGCTCGCCAGGCCCCAACGGACACCAACCAACGCACCCCCCCGCCCGCGGCACCCCGCTTGCCATCTCCACAAGCCACATCACCCTCCCTCAGGCCTCCTTTACTGCCTTGCGCTGCTTCCAAGCCTGCCCCAGCCCCTCCGTCCGCTTTCGTAATCTCTTGCCGCCTTGTCAACGTACTTGACCCACGCCCGCCCCTCCAATGGCGCCAACAACCACACCACTATCCATCAACGTCCTCTTACCATCTTTTATCACCGTCCCCTCCGTTCGTTATCAGCAGCACAGTCCCTGTCTTTTCGCCGGTCTCGTCTAATATCAGCAAACGGCTGTTGCACGACCGCCAAACGTCTCCCAACGCCTTTGTTCTTATTCCCGCCCCCTCTCGCCCTTCCGCCTCAAGCTTGCCCAATCCCCTTGCACCTTTCCTTCCATTCTCACACCGCTTCAATTTGCCTGCCCCGCTGGCGCTCCACCTAGTTTTTTCAGCCTTCCCCCTCATTACCACAACCCCCGCCACTGCCGCCCAACACCTACGCCCCATTTACACCCGTCTAACACCTCTACTATTTTCTTGAATTCCACCCTTAACGTTCTATTTCTAGTCCCCACGTCCTACACCCCCATCCGGGTTGCCTCCTTTTTTCACTCTTTACGTAAGGGTTCTACACCCGCACCCTCCATGCATCCCCTGACACACCCTTTCGCTTCAAACGCCCCCCACAAACCTACTTCCACTCCCTCAACCCGCCTCTAGCCCGGCCGCGCACCCGTCTTCTAACCCCCGCGTCAGCACCTGCCGTCTCCGGCACCACACACCCCAACCCCCCGCCGCCGCCGCGTGGCGCATTCGCGTCACGTCTCGCATCTCAAGGGCGCCCGCATCGTCGTCTTATTTTGCTCTGCACCACAATGCGGCGCCGCGCGCCTTCCAGGCGCGCTCGGCGGGGGCGAGGCCACGGCACAAGGCGAAGGAAAGCACTAGAGCGCTGCGTGGGGAAACTCGAGCCAAGAGATCGCGCAAAGCAGCGCGGCAGCTGGAGGGGAGGGCGACTCCGGACGTGCGCGGGCTGGAGCGGGACGTGGTAGAAAGAAATGTGTCGGGGCAGGTCAGAGGAAGAGGAAAGCAGGGGGAACAGCCGCGCGGAAACAAAGCTCTAGAGGCCGAAAACGGAGGCGAAAAGAAGCTAAACGTTAGGAGTATTGTATTTTATAATTTAATTCTGAGGTTACGTCTAAAAGAAAAGTGGTTGAAACGGTTAAATAGTTCTTAGATTTAAAAAAAAATTTGGGGGGAAATTTTCCCCCCCACTTTACCCAACCCACAGGGTTTTTTTAAAAAAAAAAACTTTCCCCATTTTTTTTTACGAATTTTTTTTTTTTCCATTTTGGCGAAAAAACAAACCAGGAAATTAAAAAAAACATTTTTTTTTGTCTTAAAACATCCTTTTCCCAAAATGTTTTAATATTTACTAAAAATCTGCACATTATCTCTCTCATGTCATGCACAAAACGGCCGCGACAATGCGACCGCAAGAGCTGCGGCGCTCAAAACAAGCGCCCCCCCCCCTTCCGTCGCCCGCGGCCGCGCAGCCGAGCGCCCCGCAAAGGGCGGCTGGCGATTCTTCCGGGACAAAGAGACGCGCCCTGCGCTTCTCCGCGTAATTGAGAATTTTTTTGGGAGGTATTTTGCGAGTGCAACGCAGCGAGTACAGTGGTCTGTCTTCACAGGTCGTGTTCGTTTGGAAATTGTTCTGTAAGAAGATTTGAAGGGAATGATGTCTACTTCGATGATGACGTCATTTTCTATAAATTCGAAATATTTCTAATACATTAGAGTCTTTCCAATTTTATAATGAGAATTTCTTGAGATTATAATTAAATGTTGTGCAGTCATTAATGTGCAGCTTCATATTTTTGTAAACATCATGGAACGTTTCTTCCCAATTTCTTTCTGACTTTTATCTGCAGATACTACGCGGAAAGTTTATCTTGTAGGAAGGACGTAAGTCAGTAGGTTTCGCTTGGTAAAAGAGCGTATAATCGACTCGTAACCCTCTTCACTGAAGGAACATAGCAAGTAGGGGGAAATTTGTTCAGGAGTGGGGAACATATTCCTTTTTTCTATTCAAAAATTCTTTATCTCTCAAATTTATAATAATGCAGGTAGCACTACTTGCAAATTCACAACCGATAGTGCGTGATTTCTTGAAAAGAACAAAACAGAAAATCAATGTTCACTTACACTTGTGCTCGAGAAACAGCGTCTATATATTTATTTTTCGTTTTATTTCTATCGGGAGTTTTTGCGAAGCAAAATCGAATAAAAATTTTCGACTCTCCAAGCGTGCGCGCCCTGCTCCCCAATCACAGTGTCAGCTGGCGGCGTATCTTCCACGCCGCTTCCCGCTCACCGGCACTCCACTCCACTCCTCTCCACTCCTGCTGTGCCGCGCCCCGCCCACACGCCCGCGCTCCGCCACGCGCTGAAAAATGCCGAGCGGAGCACGCCGCTTCGGGCAGTCCGCGACAATAAACAAGACAGCTGGCTGCGAGCGAAATACGGCGCGACGCGCTGCTCATCTGTCTGGCGCGCAGTTTATCGCGACACGGGAACGCGCGCGGCGCCCTCCCGTCCCCCACTCCCCTCTCCACGCCCCGTGCGACATCCGTGCCTTTACCTCCCCTCCCGCGCCCTTAGGCCGCGCGCGCTCCCTGCAACTGCACAGCACGAGCGGTCAGAGTTCCAGGAACGAAGCTGTTCAAAAATCAAAAAACATAATCAGTATTTGGCATTGATGCATCAGTATCACTGACCGTATCAGAATCATCACTGATCGTAGCAAGCACTGTAGAGAACCAGTGTAATCGGTATTTCGTATAAAAGCATAAATTCTTAGAATAAACGTTCACTCTGTAGGTTTATTCGAACAATTTAGTTTTCAAGTTGATTTATTTTTATTCTTCACTCTCGTAAATAAACTGATATTAAGTCGTGGAAACTAAAGCAAAAGAGAAGGAGAACAGAAAGGAAACAACCTTGCCATTCCGTGATCATTTGAACTGAGCTTTAAGGGTGAATAAACAGACAACTCAACTCTTGTTCACGAGCGACCATCTGAATCGTTCTTACATTTCGATTCATCATCAATTCGTTCATTTGGAAAGTCTGATCAGAAGATGATTTATTGTAATTCTCTTCTCTTTCTACAAGAGTCTGGCTATGGAATGAAGGCAGTGAGATTTCTAAAAAGGACATGATGTCTTCATTCCTTTAAAATTTCTTAGCTTCTTGCTCAACAAAGTGCTTTCTCCAACATATGTTATGACAGGTTTGAACGTGAGTGATTCATGCTGAGAAATGAATGATATTATGAATGGAATGCTATGAGTGCCGGTATCAAAAGCCAACCGCGCCACTATCACATGGTGAAAACACCCGTGTCATAAGCGAGACACCAACCAACTGCGCCTACCATGTAGGCCTCTGCGCCGCGAAATCACCCTAATAAACCGCCTTAAAAGCCTACAAATCCACTTCGCTGTCTGCTCGTCATCCTCCTCCAGCGCTAACCTCCTGTGGGCCGGTTATACAGCTTCGTCTGCCTGCGTTCGGGGCGCGTCCTTCTTTGCCGTCCTGCGCGCGGCCCGTGCGGCGGACGCCCTGTTCTCGTCGATAATAAACCTCCGGGCGCGGGGTGGGGGTGCGGGTGGGGGACGTAGAGAGATTCGGGACGCGCACGGCGGGCGACGGGCCGTCCATCATCGGCCGCGGCGAGAAGCAATCGGGCCGGCGGGCGGGGGCGGGGCGGGGCAGGGACGGAGGGCGGGGCGGGGCGGAGCGCGCGTGCGATTGACGCGCCTGGCGAGGGCGTGCGCGGTGAGGTTGCTCCAGAAGGTGATAGAGGAGGTGGAGTGAGGAAGGTGAGGAAACTGAATCTATGATTCAGAAAGCAGACCCTTTTCCGGTACTTTGGAGAAAATTATGCTTTGACAATGTCAGACCACTACGTATTGAAACAATTTTCAAATCACATTTGTAGACTACGCTAAGAGCAAACAACGTCCATTTGTATTCTTATGCATCTTTGTTGGACACCTCCAATCGTTCAAAACGCTTCCCTTTCAAATCGTTCAGAGTCAGACGAGAATTCTTTCATTTTTAGTCCGCGATACGACGAGTAACAGAAACAAGCGTGCGTTGGCAAAAGGAGAGGGAGTTAGTTGGGACCGCAGAATGGGCAGCGCGAGTGAATGCGGATACTGAGGGAATGGAAACTTCCTTGGCCGGGGTCGGGAGGGAGGCAGGGAGTGGCGTGGTGCGGCGTGTGGGGTAGGTGTGGAGGGGGGGTGTGCAGGGACGGGTGTTGTCGGGGAAGACGTGGTGCGGGATGCGGAGGGCAGACGGGACAAGTGGGCAAAGTGGGGCAAGGGCGAAGCAAGAGCGAGGCAAGGGCAGGCAAGGGCGAGCGGGACAAGGGCGAGGACGGGGCAAGGGCGGGACACGGCAAGGCCAGGTGCGGCAGGGGCAAGGCCGGGTGGGCAGGGGCCAAGGCCGGGTGGCAGCGGCAAGGCCGGGTGGGTAGGGCAAGGCCGGGTGGCAGGGGCAAGGCCGTGGAGGGCCGGTGTGGCAGGGCAAGGGCCCGGGTGGAGGGCAAGGCCGGGGGAGGGCAAGGCCGGGTGGGCAGGGCAGGCCGGGTGGGAGGGCAAGCCGAGAGTGGTAGGGCACAAGACCGGGTGCCGCATGGCAAGGCGGGTGGGCAGGGCAAGGCCGGGTAGGCAGGGCGGGCTCTCCGGGCGGAGCGGGCCCCGCTGAGCGGTTTTATGAGCCAGCATGGGAGAACCCCAGGCTCAGATTGTGAGTTCACCCTTACACAGAGATTACGAACGGGCAACGGCGTACTCGTGTATTGACCCTTTCACTGATGCACTTCTATTCCCACCCTCAGCGTTTTATATTATATTCATATCTTCAACACATCCGGTCTCAGAAAGTTCATTAAATGATAACTTAGATCTCTTCATTTGAACAGATCGTAATGGCACAAAGTTGTGATATATACGTATTTCTATATTATGAAGAAAAAAGAAAAAAACTCCGATACCTTTATTAATTCGACAGTTAACAAAGCTTCTAACTACCGAAAGCAAAAAAAAAAATATGAACGGTCAAGAAATACCCTACATTGACCTCAAAATTGGTTGGATACGCGATAAAGATTTTTATTCAAGTTAGCGATCTGTAGTTTTATGTAGGCCTTTCAAACGAAGATGGTTTTCTACCTCTCAAAATTATGGAATAAATATGTTCTTGGAAATTATGATTCCAAGAAACTAATAACCACGAAGACGGTGATGCTACAAAAAATAGAAAAAAGAATATTTTTCATTAAAATATTCTTGTCATTAACAATATTTTTACATCAACGCAATTTGTAGGGACTATTCATTTTTAGGAGGCACTGTAGATTAAGGTTTTTTGGCTTTGTGAGTTCAGATCATTTACGAATAATATACAGATTACCAGAGTTCAATGAAATTTACATCATTTAGCAATAATATTCATAATGCGTATTGGCTGTAATAATCCCTTGGTCATTAAATTTTCAATTGGATGCTGATTACAATACGTATTTATTTATTGAGTTCAATCAATACTTATGGTATATTTACGAGAGAGACTTGTAATTTGAATTTCATTCATTATTTAATATTTTTTTCACAAACATGTGACATTTTTGTGTGAGAAAATAAATCTGGGAAGGTAATTAAAAAAAATATTACGACAAATCCTTGAGGATAGTTCGGGGTGCAAATACTGTTTGTAGAATACACTTATGTAGGAAACAATACTACATTTTTTTCTTTCTTGTCAACGCTTGAGCAGAGATACAATGACCTATAAGATTTTTTGTACCCGTCCAAATCGCAGTGACTTGTTCGCAACCCGATGAGGTCGACGAGGGCGCAGCGACGGAAGCTTGAAAATGGGAACAGGGCACTGTCACGTGCTCTATCGAACAACCAATGGTGGGCAAGAAACAGTTTCACTGTGAACTTTTACTTTAAAAAAGGGAAAAACAGTAATCAATCGATGCCAGATGGCAGGTTTTCTGTAAATTTATTTCCACAGCGAGAAAAGAAGAAACTTTACAAAAATGCTAGGAAAAGACAAGGAAAGCAGATGTTCGGGTAATTGAGGTTGTTTCAACATAATACGGATAAAGTAAAACTTAGAGAAAAAAGGAAGTAAATTTAAGGTTATAGTAAATAAGAATTGTTCTATGAAGATTCAAGTTACATATTATACTTTCCATTGTTTGAATGATGAATGAGATTGGAGCTATTGAAATTAAGGAAAAAGGTTAGAGTAATTTATTTACATATAATTGCGTTGGGCACAAAACTTGTAATGAGAACGAAGGATTAGAGATAACTAAACACACAGTCAATAATAATATGTAACACACAGTCAACGTAATATGTGTAATACGTTAATTTACAGCATGCTACCATACGATTTCAAACATTTAAAAGCATTTAACAAGTTTAATTGATAACAGGAAGTATCAGAATAAATTCTAGAAACTTTTAAAGCATCAACAAGTCTTTGGTCAATAGTGAACACGTTTTGCAAATGAGCACGCAGTGGGAAATTAAACGACGTCACAAGCACGATATTTCCTCCTGTAAACCAATTCCACAATATCGTAAAGGCAGATACATGAAATCCCTTTCACACAAAACCCTTTTTAAAATCCTCGATTAGATTTTGTTTCAGATTCCTTTGTTTTATTGGGAAACGTTGAGATGATCGCTTGTTTTGCATTTTGAATACAAATGTATATTCTCTGTAACCGCAGCTTTACTTGAATTATATTTTTATTAGACTGATGTAGAAAGTGTCTAGTTATTTCATCAGCAGTTCCATTAAATAAAATCTGTAGCTTGTTTGTTGATGCAAATAGTTTCTATTGCAAGAGGGAGAATGTTTATCTTTATGAAATGTTACCAATGCTCATTGCTACCTTTATTTATAATAAGTGTAGTAAAAAAGAGGAGCAGAGATTCCGGAGCTCAACGAAACGGAGATAACATTGTTTCTTACAAGAAAATGTTTTGTTATTTTTTGACGATGCATCTATAAATATGTGAATACATCTAAGGTTCGAATGCCGCAACATACACAACTGTTTTCATTATATCAGGAATGATCTTTTCTCTAGCGGAATGCATCCAACAATAATCTGCATGCTGCATCTGCATTCCAACAATAATCCACGAGTTTCCATCAATGTAAGTTCTAAAAATGCCCTAAGAGATATATTGGCTTTAATAAAACATAAGACTAATTTACAGCCTTTCTCAGGCAGCCTGATGTGAAGGAAATAACTCTTTGTTGTTGTTGTTGTTGTTGTTGATGTTGATGTTGCTGTTGTTTTTTTGTAGTGGTGATCAACAACATCATCATCCAGCCAGCCAGGAAAAAAACGGCAAGAGGGTAAGGTATTTATTATACCGAAGGGGCAAGGAATATATTGATGGGGATCCCTTAAAACTGTACAGCTTAAAGTGACATGAAATAATAATAATAATAATAATAATAATAATAATAATAATAATAATAATAATAATAATAACAACAACACTGATGCTAGTAGCAATAATACTAGACTGATAAAAGTAAAAGTTAAGAAAGAAAAGGCGAAGGAGGGAGGTGCGTTCGCCACGCTCTCCCCGGCGCCTCGGGGCTCATTTGGCAGCGCCGCTTTCGTATGCGCCGCCGGACTTCTCATTTCCGCCGCGTTTTCAAAGGGCCGCGCCACGCCGCCCGCCTCGCCCACGACCTCTGATTCGCAGCACCGGGGCGACGAAACGAACCCCGGGCGATCCATCCACCTGGAGCGTTTCCTTCACGATGCGAAGCCACACACGACTGTGGAAAGTGTGATGAGAACGCTCGCTGAAAGAACTCTAGGTATCATTGTGCCGTGGATACGCAGCAAAATAAACAAATCACATTTTGCTACACGTCCCCTGTGTGTTTTCCATTCCCGGACAGATATATTTATTTACGCCATGGAAAGCTACTGTTAAGAAACTGACATTTGGGAGAAAGATCTACTCGATAAGTCATATACACAGATCGAGAAAGTTTGTTTGAACCTCAAGTAATTGCTGAGACTTGGTCGTGAGAAACTGCTTACCAATGTAACTTCCTGGTGCTCACCAACTTCTCACTACTCCACTCTTTATTTGGAACTTTCATACACAATTTGTTCATTTGTCACAAGAATAGAAAAGGGCCCAACAATGACATTTTATTAAAACTTAAAATGGAACATGAATATATTAGAAAACTACGAACGAAATTGTTTGTTTATAACTGACGAGTTCATAAATGCCTTGGGTGTCACATGATTAGGTACATTTCTGACGAATCATTTCGAATTGTATTTTAATGCTCTTCCAAAGTGTAAGTTAATTATAATAATATTTTAACATCTTTACTACTGTGTATACCAGAAAAATTAAGAGTAATCAAACTGATATCACGAAGAGATTTGCATTTGTAGAAGCGCATACACACGGCAAGAAACGAGGCTAATCGATTTGATGCTGTTCAATGCTTGTTAGTGTTACAAGACAATCAACCGCATTTTATCAGAAATTATTCAATTTTTTGTCAAACAAAAGATATTTGCCTTAAAGAAAACCGATGTTTACTGGGGCGCTGTGTCGGCACACGTTCTATCCACCTTGGCTACCCAGGTCGGCGGAAATACACTAACCATTGCTTTACAAGTATATTTATCTAAAGATAAACATAAATTAGAGGTTTGTAAATCTTGGTTCAACAGTTGCGAGTTTGAAACGACTGGCTTCTGCTGCTTTATCGATGATGGTGTGATAATGTTGTATTAGTGTAGAAATATCGATGTTTTTAAAAGTTTCATTACAGATTATTCCTTTACATCTTCATATCATTTCCTTTCTTATGTCAAGGTGAAATGTAAATTATGTTCGGGTAAAATGAACAGGGGTAACTTAAAGCGCTAAATGAGCCAGACGGTGCAATTGTTATAGTGTGTCATTGAAGTCTCATCCCATGTTTGTCTTGTTTTGGTTGTGCCTTTTGTTTACATTTGCCCATTAGTTTAGGTCAGCCCTTCTCAAATGCGTGAATTAGGTCCAGACTACCCACACACCACTCATATACGTCTCGCCTTTTTGAGACTAGAGCCTATCGCGCATATGCACCTCCCTTGACTTGTCTGCTGACGCAACCACAGGCCACAGCAGAGACCTAAAGATATGCGTTTGTTCGAGGCGTGCGAAATAAGCCACCCTCCTGAGCGTCGCCGATTAAGGAAAGATAAATAAATGAAAAGTTGATTACTTCATATATTCCCCAATGAGTCGGGGAAAGAAATAAACCCTAATTTCCCCCAATGAGCAGAGAATAAACAACTTCCACTAATCTGATTTAAATCTATGTGAATCTGTGCGTGTTTTAAATTAATTCAATTTGAATCAAATCCTTGATAATTTTCCTTTTGCTTAGTTTCTGCTGTACCGATTGTGAAATAAATATTTACATATCACTTCCATATGTAAACGGTTTTATTTATTAATTTAACTAAACACATCTGTGCTAAGCACGAAAATGATATGATGTGATATGTGCGTATGTATTTTATAGTTAGGCCTATGCAGTGGGATGATGGCAGCGAGGAAGAGGGTAGCGGGTATTGCCTAGGAGACGATGTCGAGAAAGTGTGAGCGCGATCTCCGCCAGGTGGGAACGGATCGAAGCAAACAGCAGGGCGGCGAAGACGCGAAGCAGGAAAAAAGGCGAGTAAACGCGTCCGCAGTGGCGGTGGCGGTGGTGCGGCTCGTGCTGGGAGCGCGGTTTATTCCGCCAGGCGCGTTTTAATTACTCCGAGTGCCGCCGTCCGCGCCACCGCCGCCGCCGCCGCGCGGTAAGGGCGCTGGGTGGGGCGGATAAATCATGCGCCGCCGCGCCGCCGACCGCCGACTTTTCAGCGGCGTAATCTCGGAGAAAAGCGGCGCCCGCTACGGCACTGCAGGCGGTGCACTCGCCCAGCGGCGCTGGACGCGCGCCGTATTTACAGCCAGAAACAGCGCATCGCGACGCGTGAGGGGAGGGTGGGTGGCTGAAACTACTTTACTCTCCACGTGCGAAAGAGGAATGACACCACTTTTTTATGCGTTTGACGGGAAAATAGGAAAAAGTAATGCCCAAATTAACCAACCACTATCTCATTTTTTAGGGTGAGATACAAAATTTTTTAATTTATTTTTAATTGGTGAAGGTGCACACCGTGGTGAAATTGTGCTTATGGATTTAAAGAAGAAAACTGCAGTGTGCAGGTGATCATTGACCTGCTATAGGAGCAGTAAACAGAAAGTAAGTTTCTCTAATTCGTGGATAAAAATAAAACAGTGGAAAAACTGTATCGCAGAATATACATGTCATATTAGCCCACCCAGCACATATTATATTTTTCCACATAAACACCACTAGAATTGAGACATTTCTTACACTGTAGGGTAAATATTTGTATTCCGATGTTGAAGACGTTTGCCGCTTCTGATAGGCACTAGTGATTTTCAGCCATTTGTATCTATGCGTCACTGTAATACGCATTTCTTGATACGAGATGAAGACGAAAAAAAGGAAAATCGTTTATGGGGGTGAGGTAGGGTGGGGGTCGCGGTTATTCAACAGAACGCCAAGGAAGCAAAGCAAGTTATACGTGTGTAAAAGCGGCTGCATTAGGGTAGGATGATCATACAGTGGACGGCACACATATCGGATCACAAAAGGCGTTCTGCAGCTGTTTCACCATCTGACTTTTCCTTATTTTCACGTCAGTTTACAAAAACTATTGAAAACTATAAAGTTCGCCTTCAAATGAAGGAGTTGCTTTTTCTGTGAGTGCACTAAAGGAGAGAGGAGATGAAAAGTTTCGAATTTTACATTGCAAAGAGAGTGTCATTTAAAGACAAAGGGTATGGATTAACTTTTTGTTGAGGTTTGGAACATCTGATTAGGCTGAGGGAACCCTTCGAGTTGACTGAAAAAACAACATTCAAAGCTTACATCAAAAAAACTCACCATAAAAGGTGTTACTTGACGCCTTTTCCGTATTTAGTAAATTAATGAGATCAGGATGATTCTCACAGGTTAGCATATATTTTATCAATATTGGTTAAATTCATTTCCTGTTATACAAATAAAGTTATGTCCCTTAGTATACACTCTATTTATAAAATCTAATAAATCAAACAATTCTATCATCATAGTTTGCATATACTGAAACCGTCTCATTATATAAATAAGCGTATCAAAAGATAGGCGTCTGAAGTTTAAGATTTGTTTAAGAATAATATTACAAAGTGGACAATGTAAGTTACGTGGATGCCATAGTAAGTATTACGCAGTAGCATCCATGAAACTGTGTTCTGGCTGAAATTTCACAAAACATGTCTATGTCATTCCAAAGAAATCCAAAAATCATGAGATGCGGACAGAATGTGTTATAATGGATTTAGTTCTCCGCATAGTGAGAGTAGAAAATTTAGTTAAACCTCAATAATTTGTATCTAAAGACAAAAAATATTGAATTCCGAGAAGAATACAGCAGTTGTAGTTTTAAAATGTGAAAACTTAGCGAGGAAACTACGAATATTAAAAGTCATCGTGAGCACAAAATACAATGTTTTTAAATTAAAGCGAAAGTCAGCATTATCCGCCCAAATTTGTGAAGCGATCCTAAAGTTATGATACGTTTGCGAGAGAATAAAGTAAAGTTATTATGAACATACAAAATATAAAATAATTCACATTATGTACTTTTTCTACGTTGATTTTCGAACAGTAACAATACATACCTACATGCATGCAGTCTTGCCTTTTCATCAGTCAGTTTTGGTTACAGGACACACTGAAGAATCTGTGTTGGACTCGACTGACAAATACTTGCTGCAGAAACTATTTATAACCGGGAGTAAAATCAAGCTCAACACTTTTCAAAAAATACATATTTTCTTCATCTGTTAGGCCTGTGACGTAGAATCTATTTTGCTGTTATGCGAGAATAATATCTTATACGAAAATTTTCGTTGACCCATTTGCTCAAACAGTTTCTTCACCGATATCACAGCGCACCTTATTACAGGCACATTTTAATTCTTCACTTGTCGGGGCAAGTGCGACGCCTCGGCCAGGATTCACTCGCGCGCAGCCAGAACGTTGCACGGGGCCGCTGTTCCGGGTGCGCTTTCGTTTGGCCGCCCGCGCGCGCCGCCGCGGCGCCGTCGCCTCCGCCCGCGTCCCGCCCGTG
>BOPP01000122.1:1975007-1996034 GCA_017312745.1 Gryllus bimaculatus | reverse complement strand
TGTTCCTGCCCTCCCGCCCGCCCTAGCCTCTCTGATTTTCACATCCCGCCCTCCCTCAGACCGCGGTAAAGTCCTTTTACATGGCCCCTCTCTCTCCCGTTCGTACCGTCTCCTCGCACACCGCTTTTCTGTCTCTCCCTTGCTAGTCCTGGCGTTCCAGCCCACTCCTAGCCTGCCAACGATTCACAACACCGCTATCAGCACAGCGTGAGAGCGTCTCATACCCACCTCTCTTCCGCAGCCTCGGTGTGACTTTCCTTTTCTCCTAGAACCCCGACTTTATTTGATAGCCACCCAGCTTCCCACTTTCCCTACTATTCCACGCTTATTCACCCAAACTGTCTCTTCACCGACAGTATCAATACCCTTCCTTTTCTGGCAGGGCCATATCAAATTTTCCCCCACCCCCTGCACGGACATCTTCGTTCGCTACCTGGATTCTATACAAATTCCTCCACGTCTCTTCCACTATTTCGAAGTCGCCGGCGCTGCCCTAAATTTCAGTCATCTTGAATTTTACTGGCATCTTTTGATTACCATATTTCTAGACTCAGATCCCCTCGCACCCTTTTGGAACCTAGTTCAACGCAGTACTGCACGACTACTCCCATCGACATATCGTCAATTCACCACCCACTGCGTACCTCAATACTTATCTCAATTTTGTCTTGTACTGTCCATCTTTCTCACCACTGTCAAATTAACCACCGATAAGTTCGACTGGGTTAGGTAGCAAGTTTTCAAGCGACGGTAACGTCCGTCCTTTTGCCTATGCGATTAATATAAAAACAATTTCAAGCAAAACAAAATTTTCCAATACATTGTAGACGAAAAAACAGAGAGGAAGGATTTTAATTCATTTCCCTCAACTTTTAAACAATTTCTACATCATTAAATTCACAAATTCTACATATGTTATGTTTCTTCTTCAATGTTAGCGTTTATCAAAAAGTATGATACACCCCGCCTACGTATCAGACTAGCCGGAAGACAACTCACCTCCTTCCGTCTCCTTACGTTTTCCATCTCCCATCCCCACCTTCGTGCCCCTCATCTCCAACGTCCTTGCCCCTCACCCTCCCTCCTGCGCCTCGCTTGCACTCCGCGCCCTTCCCTTCCCCGCACCCCTTCATCCCCCCATGCATCTCGACCTCTCTCTCGAAGCCCTGCGGTCGTCGGAACCCACTCTCCCCCCTCCCTTTCACCGCAGTTGCTGTTCCGCTGTCCCCGTCCCCCTCCGCCACGCCACGACCTTCGCAGACACTGCTACGTCGAAATTATCCAATAGGCCAGGGGAGACCAACCTTTCCCAAGCCTTGGGCCAATGATTTTCTCACACGAGTTCAGAAGCGCCACACAACGCCAATTCCTTTTCTTCCTTCTTGTATTCATAGTTGAGATTAGAAGAAATGGATACGGCCAGGATCTACTTCGCGTAAGTTAGATAAATGAAGGCAAGACAAGGCAAGTCAGGTAGTTCAATTCATTGATAATGTTCACGGGCACGTCAATTCCTACTGTGGTCGTAAGTCACATGAATGGTTTTATGACTGGCGGGGTTCCTACAAAACAATGTGTAAGTAAAAGTATGCTGTCAGTAAGGGTAAAGGACAGAACAAGAAATAGGCGGTCCGAGATCAGTTTGTTTAGGTACTGCTCCGGCATTCGCCTGGTGTTGATGTGAGAAATCACGCAAAATTACCGACAGGAGCTGCCGGGAGCTAGAATTCTTTTCCAGACGAGGCTGAATTCGACCATTTTTATGTTACCATCACTAATCCACCACTATCGGGAATCGAAACCTTTCCCGTCATTGGGTACCTCAAAGACAACGGCAATGTACTGCACGACACTCTTCATTACACATGGCGACGACGCCAGGGAGTATGGTGACGGTTTCGAATGGTTCAGTAAACAAGCGATGAAAGTCGAAAGTATCACTTAGGTAAAGTATCACTTAGTAAATAATAAAATTCCCAAACAATGAAAAAGTAACTCCTTAACCGAAGACCGAGTAAAAGAAAATTGTGTTGTGTTCCATGGCTGATCTCACCTCCATCGGTATGTGAGTGAACGACCGCATCTCGATGCCATTGGGTACTCGGCGAACACCAACGGAAAGGGACCCAAAGATGCCCAACCTCAGAATAAATTACAATTTAATGGAAGAAAAAATGTACTTAAGAATTAATGATACCAATTTAAAACAATCATTTTCTGACAGTTTGTGTGTATTTATTTTTAGATTTTGACATGCAGCAAGGTAATATGCATTTATAACATTTTCTGAGGTTCTACGAGGATTTTCTGAGGAATGTACAAATGTATCCAACTATCCCGTACATACTTTCCGTCATTTCCCGACCACCAGCCGAGATTGTACCATCCTGTAGATACATCACATGTACATGAAAGGCCCCACCTCGAGTGCCCGCTCCTATCGTGACCTTCGTCACCCGTGCAACGCACGAATACCAACCTGGGCGGGATTTTTGCGCAAAGCTCAAGGGTTACAAGAAAAAAAACCCTCCGGCGTTAACGAGGCGGTCTAATTTTCACTCGCCGGCTTATCCCCACGTGGCCACCTCAGAGCGTAGGAAGTAGACTGTCACGAGACTCTTGCTGCAATACAAGCCCGCGTCTGCCTGGCTCTAAAAATACCTGCCACCCCCAACGCCGTCACCGCTACCTATAGTTCTCAGGTACGAGAGGCTTCAGTGTCCTCTTCCCACGCAAGGCAGCCAACGCGAGGCTACAATAATATCGTCTCTCTTTAAAGCACTAATTCATCCTCAACACTATTCCTCCCATTGCACAACAGTTATCAACATAAACAGAATCGAAAGATTGTAACGTGTATGAGCAGGTCTGATAGAATCAGAAGTCTCCACGATGTGATTATGCATGGTGATGTTGTTTTTCCTGAACGACTGATAAGCGGTTATCTCACCGAGAATTAAGTCATGTAATATAATAATAATAATTTTAATAAAGTCCTATGCGATGTAAAAGTAATTCCTTACCGAAAGAAAGAGAAAGCGTGAACAATTACCTGGGTCAACTGAATCCACACCCTCCATTTGAAAACGCCTGTCAATGTGCCACCGCTTGGCCACCCCTGCCAGAAGCGCAAGCAACGGCTGCTGACGTTTGCTTCCACCGCGGCGGCCCGAGATCGGAGTTATCAACGACGCAATATCCCTGTGACCGCACTCGACTTCGGCAGCTATATGTATGTGTTTACCCTTTAAACAAACCAACTTCTTTAGAAAACTACTGGTGCTCCAACTTTTCCAACTAAGGAAAGAATCTCTTTCTTCAATATTGTTGTACGAAGATGTCGAAAAATATTTTGAACTTCCGAAATTTCCGGAAAATTATGTATTTCGGAGTAAATGAGACTTGAGGCATTCTATAATTCTATCTGAGCTATTCGAGGACAAAATTTAATTTAAAAAAATTTTTTTTGTAGAGAAGAATTTTAAAAATGCAATTGAGGCTTCCTGTAAAGTACCCTCCAAATAAAAATATACCTTTGAAACTCCGAGATCTCGAATTCATTTAAATCGTGGAATAGAGAGAAAATAGTCTGAACGGTTTAGGTGCCAGCATTGACCACTGATGGAAGGACGACTGACTGGGAAATGTTTTGCTGTCAATCGAGTTTTTGGCCTTAAGTACCCACACAACATGGATTCTGACTACAAAACGGGTTTGAGGAAGTAATTTACTCTAAATAGGAACACGATTTATCAACTTTTTCATTATCAGGGCCAGGCAATAAGAGCCAGCAAGAGAGAATTAGCACCAGTCAAATGCGCCACTGTCGGGTTTCACACTCTAGTTCCTCGCAGTCAGAGATGCTGTAGAGAGAACGGTGATACTGGATCTGAAATAACTCATTTTGAGTGTTGAATAATAAAAAGTACAATGGTTAAATGGTCAACTATTATGGAGATGATATTTATTATTGTTTTGATTATGTTTAAATATCAGAATAGTTTAAAAGCTATCTACTCAAGAAAGTGAATTGAACCTGCGAGGCTGTTACGGCCTTGTCAAGGCTTTGAATGAAGAGACGGATTTCATTGCTTTTTGGCTAAGTAAGGTTGGCGATACATTTATCGGGCAAAGTTTGCTCCAATGATAACGAACGGTGTCTGGTCGTTTAGGGCGTGCTCTCTCTTCGTCCTTTTAATACGTGTTGGTCAGCGGCCAATGCCATCATGGAAGATGGCAGGCGCTTAACGATATCATTCTGCCTTGCGGAGGCGTATCGCTACCTCGCTAATCTGCAGCTTCGCGTCCATGTAAAGGCTTACAGCGCCCCAGTGGCTGTACGCCGATATTAACGACCTTGACACTGCATACACGTTATGAAAAAGCTCGTCATCTAATGCCTTTCCTCTCATGACAAACAACTCGTTAAGTTTGGTTTGGAGGTTCCGAAAAGGAACGCCGATAATTAAAGAACAGGAGCGTGCGCACGAAATGTTAGTCAATTAAAAGACAGGGCACCGCTTTCAATTTGGAAAGGAAAGGAGAGTTTTTGTTTAAGTCTTAAAAACGTTGTTAGGGCACACGCAAAAGTGTTTTACAAAATATACAAACATATTTAGAGTCCACAATTATACACAATGTCCCAATTTGAAGTTTCGTGATCGAGAATAACCAACTTTCTATGGAAACACGTTTGGCCAGCTCTCTAACAGTTATCTTCTAATTGAGACTGTCATATTGTAAATAAATTTAAAGTTAAATTTGAAATATGTGCTTTTCCGACCAAACCAAGAGTTTTGACGGACCATGCAGAAATACCATTATTGAAGTTAATTTGATACATATGTACCAGTCATAACACCGTACTCTTACATCATTACTCTTATTTCACGGGGTCACAACAAAAGATGGTAGCTGACTTTTTTCACATTTTCATATAATTCAATTTATTATATTTCATGAGAACATTCCTCATCATTTTGCGCTCTGTTTTGACTCTCAAAACTTTCGCGATATTGTTGAGAGCCGAAAACCAGACTAATGTGCCCGATTATGTTCGAATGTATAAACACGACTTTTTCACATGGTAATGATGATTATTCTGCTTAGAGACTAGATCTACTTCTAAAAGAATACACTAAAATGATGTTTGTATCTTTTGTTTTATTGTCAGTGTCAGAATATTGTCAGTATTTATGAAAATATAGACTAATGGTTTTACAAAACCACGTATTTAATCACAATATGTTTAACTTTTGCAATTTTTAAAAACTTCAGAGTTCAAAAAAAAAAATGATTCGTGCACTATCTTCAACCTCTCTTTGCTCTGTTTGGGAAAAGAATTTAAAGAATAAAAGCAATTTTTTAGAAAAAAATATTAATTTCGAGCAGAAATTTTACTTTATAAACTCACAAAATGAACCCTCAAAACGTATTTTCTCGCTATACATAGTGCTAGAGAAAGTAATTTACTACATTTAGGATCAAGACATACCCTCTTTTTCGTTACTAGGGCTCGACAATACGAGATTGTATTTTGAAAAATAGCATATTTCCATCTCAGCATTACGATAGTTTCTCATTACTATGTCTAACTTCATGTGGCGAGAAAATAAAAAAGTTGAAAATGGAGAATGTTTGTTTTGGAGGAAATACAACATCAGGGAACCTCAATAAATTGAGTGTTGCTTGGAATGTCTTAGCAATGCAGTATGTCACGCGATTGTTGTAAGAGTCAAAACGAGAATAAAAATAGTTTTCAGTTTGGAACATTGCAGCATTTCTAGAGATATGGAACACATGTATGGAGTTTGGTAAAGGTTAGGGTTTAGTTGAAAAGAGTCGAAAAGTGATCCAGAATGTGACTGTTCCTTCAGAATGTCTGGAAGTGATAAATTGAACTTTAAAAAAATCACTGCTCAAGAAATGACTACTGATGATTTTAATCAGATAATTCACTGAATGCAAAACCAATCAAGCATTTCTGTCTCGTGAAGTCAGCTTTGTCCTGTGCGGCGACAGAATATAAAACTTTAGTTGAAACGCGCAATATGAGAAAACGGAGCAATAACACAATTAAATATTTCCATTTTCAATCAAATCAAAACGGTTTAATTGTTCTTAGATTTTTCGCGGGTTCCAAGTTATCTAACGACACCACACATCTCAAAAGGCTGGTAGCTGAATAGTTTTCTTTCTTTTTCTACAAACTAATAAATGAAGTCAAACACTTATTATTTAAGAAACTACAGTTCTCAGCTTTTCTCTTCTGTAGATGTCTTGTTACTTCCCAGAAAACAGGTTTTCCCTAGATTTTTTCTAGAATATTGTAGAAGGATCCAGCTAAAAATAAAGCCTATCGATTCGCCTTACTTGAAACAATCGAAAGAGTTCCTTGGTGTGCGACGTACTCTACCTAAACACGTTTTAGTTGCTTAATTCCATTAAAAAACAGTTTTTTCGAAAATTATCTTAGAATTTTCTAAGAGCACCGAGACAAAATATCAGTGACCCACTAGTTAATATAAATTCGAGGAATGGCACCTCAGAATGAAGAAGAAGAAGAAGCCTAAGTGAGTAACGTTCAAAGACCTTCACTCTCAGCCACCTGTGGGTCGCCTGATGTCTGTTAGTTAAAACGCGAATATTGGTCTTCTTAGCGTCGCAAATTGAAAATTGCTTGGCCCCTGCCGCCTGGCGCTGAAAGCCGTGGCAGGCGCGCCTGCCGCCCTTCCTCCCCTCCCCTCCCCTGCCCCCCCGGGGCGCAGGGCGCGCGTGGGCCTCGTTAGCGCCTTTGACGCGCCGCGCGCCCTCATTGCCATCCCTCCACCCCCCCCCACGCAGCCCTTCGCGCGGCGCAGCCTCCCGGCACACACGCCTTCGGGATAGGAGACACACCGAACAGACTGGCACAGACTCACAGACTGTGCCAAACGGACGGACAGACTGACAGACAGAAGGACAACAGACGGCATATTAAAAAAAAAAAAAACTTTTTCGGTACAGGGGCACCCAAACGTGTTATTTAACGTTAATCGAAATCGATTTCCACAGCATTACATAACTTTCTATATACCACGTTTATTACTTCGTATATACGTACGTAAGCGAGAATGTAAAAGAAAATGTTACTTTGTTTTCTGTTCTGCAGTATACCGGCAATAAAATCACCAATATTTTGATATAACACCTTTCCAATGATCGAAATAATGACTAGGGAGTTTTTGCACGGCATAGTGTACAGCGATCGACTGCCAACTCTATCTTTTGCGCTTGCGCAGATGCATAAAAACTATACAAAAGTGGAACTGCACAGAAAATTGATAGTGATCGTAACTCCCAACTTTCTCTGGGACAGGGATGTATTACATCCTTGTATATGACGTTTATTGCGAAGGGCGGCATTGTAGCATTCTGCTGACAAATCTACGGGTACATTAATTCTTCTCGCGGTCGGATACTGATACGGGACAGAATCATTCCGCAATTTTACCTTTATTTTTTCTATTTTCAACGGACGTCGATTATTCTCTACAACCCAATGGGATGTATCTTGAGTTATACTTTGTAGAAGAAGTAAAATGTAGGTCAGCTTTTCCCTCTTCCCGTAGTATCTAGACCGAGTTACTCATCGCATATTCCGCACAATAAACAGATGCGAAAGCTGTACGACTGTTGAATGAGAGCAGAAAAGAATGGAACAAGAGAGAGGGAGAGTAGTGAGAAGCCTTCGAAAATTGACTTGAGTCACCTAGATATACCGTCCCTAGTTACTACATACGTAGACTTGAGCGTTTCCGGATATACGAATCTCTCTGTGAGTATCAACAACACACACAAATCTACAAAAAGCAACAAACAAACGTTGCGGGTTGTATGGGCTTCTGCCAATTTCTTTCTTTCGTGACATGGACAATTCTAGATTTTTGTATGAAATCTATTTGAAACACCTCTTGGGATCTATTCACAAAACAGAAGAAGCACATTTAGGCGATTTAGGGTGGATAGCGTTTTATAAATCGTACAAAATCGTCACCCTCTTTGCGAATGATATGAAGAGGATACTATCGTTATTACAACCTAATTATGTTGATCACGAAGGCACTGGGAGCGCTGGGGTGGCGTGCGGGAGCGCCAGGGGCGGAGCAGCGATGTTCCATGTTGACGCGCTTGTTGCCACAACCCGCGAACAGCGCGCTGCCCTGGGCTGTTCCGTTAATCACCACCGGGCCAATCACAACATCCCACGGCCACGTTTACACCCCACTCCTCGCCAAGGTGTTTGCCCCGGGAGCGCAGTCTGACACATCTAGCAGCTATTTAGGATATGTAAGTAGAATCCATTATATGATTTATTGTTTAATTTAACAAATTTTGGCAATGAAAAGTGCTTATTCAAAAACCTTAAAGTTAAACACTACAATAGAGCAAACGCTAAATTCGGAAAATTAGTATGTGAGTGAATGTATAATTCAAAATTGTAGATTAAATGAACGTAAAAATATCAGAAAAAATAACTATTAGAAATATTCTGTTCAATGAAATATAAAGTAACTAGCATGTATTTTAAGACGTAACGAGAAAATCTTAGATTCAAAATGAAGAGAAAAAGAAATAATGAAAGGATATATACTAGAAAATGAAAAAGGAACACCAACCGATGGTCTGGAATGTGGTTCTTACCGAGCATTAACGGGAAGAATAAGTCAAAGGAAAAATCGTGTCAGAAATCACCTAAAAATCATTAGTTTGAATTAAAACATTACATTAGTATAGTAAAAACCATCATTAGAATATAATTACTATAATTTTCAACCAGATTGTTTTTGTAACGGTTACAAAATAATAGGTCCTCCGAAAAAATGTTTCCAAAACACAGAAAAATATTTGCCAGGATTGGATTGGAACGCGAACGATTACTTCCACGAGAAAAGATACATTTTTCTTCACAACGAATTATTGTGTTTTTCAAATGCGATAATGAATTATTGTTTAGGAGGAATTGTGTTATGTAGTGTACATTGTGCTTTTAACACGAATCACGATACAACTACAAAAAAATGCAAAACTAGTTTTTACAGTGTATTTCATAAAATATTTCAATATCTAATATTGAGGAATAGATTGCGGTTAACGGTATATCTCTATCTTTTATAATGTAGTTTTAGGGGAGAGTAAATTAATGAACATTTTCAATTTTCTAAAATTCAGATATATTACTGAAAATCGAAACTGTGCTATTTTACATGCTTAGGGGAGAACAGTGATTTCAAATAAAATGGTTTTAAATTATGATTCCCAATTCCGATCAGTCATGACAAATTTGATTTTCAATGGAGACGTCATATATGAAGCTACATTGTGATATTTTGAAACTCCTTAATTTTTTACTGAGGAATATAGATTTTGGATACAATCCTGTGTACGGTTTAGACATAATGCTGTCCAGTCAGGTGGCAGACTCGGATAACATGAAGCAATATTATATCTTAAGCAATATTATCTTAAAAACAGTCCCGAAAGTATAGAAAGCCTCTTGGAAACGTTTCTGCTTTTGGATTTCGTAAATTAAAAACAGTTTTGCAAATTTTGTTGGATTAAGCAGTTTCAAATTTGGTTGCATATGCGTTCCATTAATAAAACTATTATTTTAAATTACAACTATCATTCCATATCGTTAGTGCTAACTTCATGAAGCAATCGTTTCTGCAAATATTTGGTCTCTGTTTGTTCTTTGTATGCAGAATTGTCAATCAGCACCTTAAAACCGTTAAAATCAACATCTCAAAATACGCCAAGATTCTCTAGTTTATGACTCGTTGATCATTAAATAAACATTTTAAACATTAAATAAGCAATTTTTCAACCAAAAAGTTGTTACAGCTATTTCAGTGAATTTAACTGTGATAGAATCACGGTTATATGTCTTACCAGAGCGTGCAAACAAATGAACACATGTGCAAAATGTACGTGTAGCCTTTGATTATTTCTGTATTCTTTCCTCATCTATCACAGTTCGCCTTCAGTGTAAGTACTACGTTTTCTAAACATTACATATTTATATCAATATGCATATATATAACTTCATGCAACATATTTATAACTTCATGTTAGATGACTTTCATATAACTATTCCATTCTTCCATCAAAATCTTTAAATGTCTGTTTTTGAACTTTCAAATTACCATTTTAAAGGCATCAATGGAATATGCACGTATTAAAAATGGTGTAAATACGTTTAATAGGCATCATATTCGATGATTTATTTTATCAATAGTCAACATTTTTTTGACGTGGCATTGACTACGTTTCTTTATGATGAACCAAGAATTTTCTCACGTTTGAATTGTTCAAAGACAAAACGAAATATCGTTCCGTATCTTCCTCTGTCCTGAAATAAGGAGATTCTCTGCGCCAAAGAAAATTCTGTGCATGGCAGAAGGCTTTTGCCCACACGTGCAAATAAATGGTGTGCATAGTCTGTATATTTATGTGCTAGGAAGTAAAACCGAGATGAAAGAACGTTTTCCCTGAAATGGTGAGCCAGGAAAGAAGAACAGTAGACTCAAACACCGAGCCAGTACATCGTGTGTAAAAGTTGGCTAATATTTGATTACTGCAAGCTCTACACGTTGAAGACCGCAGCACACATCAGTGTATGAGGCCAATATTAACTTTTTCATAAAAGCGCAGGCATTCAGGAATTTTTAAAGAAAGAATCAGAACATTTGCATTGTGAGAGAGTACTAAAATGAATTAAGACGATCCTATTTTCATAGCAACTTTTCTTACAAGCTTCACGGATCATTCTTTTATTACCTCACGTCATTACTTTGAACATAATTCAATATTTTTGGATCGAGTTAATATTGAGTTCACGTTAAGGGGGAGATTAGACAAACTGGCAAAACTTGCAATCATGTGGGCAAAGGAATACCTTATCACTGACGTCCTGTCTCGCATCTGCTGCTGAGCTACGAAACTTCAAAAATCAAAATGACGTGGCAAGACATTTCACGTAGTTCTGACGATTTTCGTTCGCCGTCATATCGACATTCTCCTCTTTTCAGCCAGACGAGCCTCCCGGCCTCTCCTTTTCACTATGCGTTTCGAGCAGCCGACGTTTGAAAAGGCCACTAGAGGAAGTATGAAAGGATTCAATTCTGCAACTTTTTGAAAGATGAAAGCGGATGTGATGAGCGAAGCAGGAAAGAAGGGATCAGGTCCTCTAGCCAGCGACACATCACATCCACCCCAAATTACACTCAGCGTCATGAGCACGGAGGAAAGGAAAATCTTCGAGGCCGCAAATATGCATCGAAGAGGACGTGTTCTAACAGTCACCATCGCCTTCTCATTGTCGAAACTACAGACAAAAACAAACGAAGTCTTTGTCTGAAAGCGGATGGTCGTTTTCTTCCTGGAATGCAGTGTCGTCGAAATCAGTGCCGTTGGTCGCGTGCTTCAATTGCCTGTGATGCGTGGCCGCATGTATTGCATTGCATATTTGCATAAAATATGCGTGGCCGCATATTTTATTATTTTATATGCCGACCAATTTAACAACCAACTTCCTGGAAATTTCTCAGCAGTGTTTGTTCATGCATACCTATTTGATGTAAAAGAGGTGAAAGTTCTTTTATTAGAACCATAAACAAAGGAAAACTAATTTCTTTATTCAAAGTCTTCAATTTTTCAAATGTTTCTAAGGCCTTCATGGAAAATCATCATTAAGTTTTCATCTTTTATATTTCCCAAATCGAACATGCATGATTTTTTAAATTCAAAAGTATTTATGTCGAAGAGTCTATGTAAAAATTGTTTCTTGTGGTTTTATAATTATCATAGTCATAACATAGTCATAGTCATAAATCATTCGAAAAAGTTGATAACGAAATCTAAATCTACTAAGACAAAGTGTATAGAAGTCGAAATGATGTTGCAGATGTTTAATGAAGTGAAATGTTAACTGCGCGTGAAATAACTGAATTTTGAGGCAATTAGAATATTTACCTTCTACGCATCTGTGAATAATATACTTCTATTATATTGAACTTCCTCGGAACAAATTAACAGTTTTCATCTTCAGGAAGTGAAAACCAACTTTGGCACTCAATTCACTAACACAATATTTTTATTACTAAAAGAAAGACTTTCAATAACACACAGCATGTTAATTCACACAGGGAAGTAAAAAATAAACAAAATGATCAATGCATTATAATATAATGCAATATAAATATAATTATAAGGCAATTTTATTTGCAAGATAATGGAAGTGTATTATCTAGAGACTCTGGGAAATTTGTAATCTACTCTGCTTTGATTAAAGGGATAACTAAAAATAATCCATTTTTATGAGTTTGCCTGAGAACGCGTCTGGATCGACTGAAATACAAGAATAAAAACAATAATTTTTCGAGGTACTGGATTGCATTACCATCACATGTAGTTCATCGTTAGTACACTGCAATACTTTATTGGAGGCATAGTTTTAATAACACAAACATATTCACAGCATAGAAACACGTATGCCCAATAAGTCAACCCAAGAAATGTCTGTTGCATACTTCTCATTTTAAAATGATACATACACGCTTATTATTCGTTATTTTCATTCTTTGTGCTACAAAACATATTTTTTCTCACTCAAAAAATTCTAGGTAATCGCTCTTTTTAACGCATAAGTTACATACTGTATTGTTACCATCACATTTCCTCGAAGCAGACACTGTATTTACGAGGTGCAATGTGTACATGGCAACGCGATTGGCAGCCGTCGTGAAGCATGCAATGACAGTGCTACCGCCTGGTGCATCCGCCGGCGCGGGTGGCTGTCTGGGCAGGGAGTCTCGCAGGGCTGCACGGGACCGCACGGCGCGCCGCCAGGCGGGCTCGTCGGTCGGTGGGTGGGCTTTTTGTGCAACAGCTTCCGAGACGCCCTCCCCTCCCCCGGCCCGGCGCACACTATATCAAACTGAACCGTGCTGTCAACACGGCCCGTCTACATCTCCGTCGAGCGGGCGGGCGAAGGGGCAAATCCCGCCTTTCACAATCCAAGGCCGAAAAGAGCCTCCGATATTTCGTTACTGTGTTTGGGGGAGGAGCCCTGGGGGCGCTTTGGCAGCGCCCCTTTGCAGTCGCCCCTCCCTCTCCTTTCCCTCCCCCCCTCACCCTCGCCACTCACGGCCGCGCCCCGCCCCACCCCGGAGCTTGCTCTCGGCGCGGTATACGGTCCCCGGCCCGGCCCTCTCCGCTGCGAACGCTGGCGCCGCCCGGCGGCCCTGGTATCACAAGAGGTAATTGGGAGCAAGACGGCGAGTAGGGCGAGCAGAGGCAGGACAACCTTCTCACTGAGTAGAGCCGGTATTCTTGGGACATACTGTGTCCTGTGGAAGGAGAAAGAAGTCATCATCTATATTGGTAGTGGTACAGAATTATCCAGATTAACTAATTGAGTAAAGGCAGACCTAAGAAATTTTGTACTGAGAAAAAAACATACTCGTACGGCGCTGCAGCCCTTTTCTTGCAACAGCTCAGGTCCCTCGCCCATTTCGAAGTTTTATGACACCCCACCCAAACACCGACAAAGGGGTAACCTTTAAAAGCGCCCAGCGGGAGCCCACACTGAATACTTCCGACAACGCCTGTTCATCGTGATGGGGAATCCCGAAGCAATAATTCAGTAGCCGGAAGCACCTCAGAGCCGTGACCTACTTTCGAAAACAGAGAACGGAAAAATTCTATACTCCGCCGGAGCCCTATTGGCCAAATTTAGTGTACAACGCCATCTCACCTTTAGCTAATGGGAAGCGATCTTGTAGTGGGAGCAATGAACATAATGAGAAGATAAGGGTGTGGGAGAAGAGTTAACCTCGTGCGGTGGACGGAGAAATAAAATGACATTAGAAAGAGAGAGACGTTCTCTGGGTGGGAGCCGGTCGCGGGAGAGAGGTGGGGTTGCAACCTCTAGGACTGGCAATCAACTTGAAGTTTTTATAGAGAAGGAAGTGCAAAAGGCACTTACCGGGGGGGATAGGCGAATCATTGCCACTGCTTATTAGCTACAAATTTCGCATTCGCTGAATTTGTTCGAGAGGAAACCGCAGACGCTTCGGGAGACAATTTTTGTGTGCTCCGCACTTGTATCGGGGGTCAATACACCCCGGCCATCTACAACCCCGTCGAAGCAGCCTCCAGACGGCCCTTCGCTGACGTCACTGACCGCCGCAGCCGCCTCCAGCCGCGACGACGCCCTGCTGAAGGCGCGCCCCGGCCGCATTCCGGGAAAGGACACCCCGGCCGCCCACAAGCTCCCACAAGGAGGGTTTCCAGGCTACGTAATCAGGGTCAATAAGCCCTTAGAGACTATTGTTAAAGCGGTGCCGCGCTGAGGCACAGAAAGATCCTCAGGGACAAATTTGTAATTGTAGCTATAGAATAATCTTTGTACCACTCTTCTTTAGTTGTAAGTTCTTCTTAATTTCTAATTTTTATTTTATTTTATTCACAATTTTCTTTTCATCGATGTAACTTCCCTGGTACAGCCCTGTCCAGGAATAAACGTTGTCTTTTACCAGTAATCAAATTGTTTATTTTGAATGCCCATGCATGCTTTAGCTTACAATGCCTTCCATCACTGAATCTTACGTTCAGGAAATTGTTACAATTGGTTAGTTTTATACGAGTAAGGGAGTTGTTACAATTGGCTAGTTTTTATACGAGTAAGGGAGTAGGACCGACTGAGCTAGAACCGGGCCGCTAACCGCGCGTTTCCCTACGCCGAGAGTTGGTTGTTACAATATGCCACGACGAAGTGCATCACGTCATCAGAAGAGAATTGAAAGAAAAGCCTTTAGTATGTTAGTTACTACATCTTTCTTTCACTTTAAAATTAGAAATGTGGGTAAAACTCAAACTTTTTTGTCACTATCTACGTACTTATGATGCAATTTCTAGTTTTAATTTATTTTTGTGACGACAAAACGAATTCAAACGCGCTCATAGTTATTTTAGATTTTAATTTTTGAAGGTTCCCTCGAGTGACCAACCGAAGCCAAGGAGGGCATGCTGTCGGTGTCGGAACAGCGTCAACAGCGGCACGAGTCCTAGGTGGGTGTTCTGGGCGGCGACGATGCGAACTCGAGACATCACGGAACACTACCAGGTGGCTGGGTTGGTTGTGGTGGCCGAACTGGGAGACGCGAGAGGTCAACAGTTAAAGTGCGCTCGCCATTTGACAATTCATAGCTCTTATATTTGTGTTTGATTCCGTCAACAGGCTAAAATTGTAAGACAACCGTAGCTTCTACGAGGCTTCAAAATTGCACAAATTTGTAGAATATATTTTTTAAAACGATTCTATCCTGCAAAGACTATCTGGATAAGACAGTTACTGAAGAATGGGTGACCATCACGCCTTAAACATACAGTCATCTCATTAAATCTATGAAACGAATAGGGCAACCTGTTCTAAAATTAAGGAAATAGCCCACGAAGTGTTAGAAAGATTGATTTTCTTGTATAGGATTTCTTGGATACAGTATTGTTTTAAGTATATGAATAGTAATGACACTATTTTTTCCCTTGTTTGTTGTATTACTCTGTTTTTTCCGTTCCATTTAGTTAACGCAAGACTACATTTTTACATTTTGAACTTGAGATGTAAAACCTCTCCATAAAATAACATTAATTTAATTTATAAAAATTCCACTAATTTTTATGTTATTGTGTCCTCATTACGTACGAATAAATATGGTGCATACAGTGGGTTGGAAACGCAAATTGTAAACAAGGAGGGAATAGATACTATAGGTCTAATCTATAATTCGATATATTTTCAAAATGTTTTGTAACAGATTAGAAGGGACACAATTTCAATTTGCCAACCTCCGAATGTAGAGGAGAACGTAATGTGTCACGTCTCTCACGGGAATCAGGCTCTGAGGTAAATATTGGATTTTTTTTCTGATCCCCAACAGGACATACCTGAACCAACTTGCCTACTTTGCCTTTTTATTCGTTGTTAGTTCTGTTTCGTCAGCGAATTATCATGGTGAGAGAAACTCACACAGGCTGAAGTTACTCCATTTTCTGAGACGCGTCGGCTATATTTACAAACTTTGTATATCAAACATGTAAACATTGTACGTCAACACAAGATTGTCTATTGCTGTATCGAGAAAATCTACTCTAATTTAATCATGACAATTGATTATAATTTTCCAATTTAAAAAACAAATAAAAAGGAACGAAGTACCTAATGTGATGGCACTCGATGATACAGTGCAATTACAAAAGTGACTGTCTAACAAGTTAATTCTTAAATCTAAAATGCAGCAACATTCCCTGAACGGCGAGTTTGTGATTCATTGTCTATCATACTCTTATTCTCATGCCATGCTGTACTCCGTGTCGATGGACCTAGCAGTAGACCTCCCTCTAGTTCAACCGAACACAGTCCACTGACAGGAGCCCAGAGTTTGTTTGGCCTCGCAAGCTCTGGCCGGTTGACAGACAGGTAGACACGGCATTTCGCAAACACAACGAACACATACAAACAAAGTAAACAAGCAATTTCAACAGATCATTCGAGTTGTAAGAACTTCGGAATGAAAAAAAATCCAGCAAATAGATGTATGGTGGGGAGTGGCCTTAAAACTAACCTCGTGTTCTCCTGGAGCTAGATTTTAATTGTCTTCTTGAAAAATTTTGACGTACTAAAAGTTTGAGGTTATAAAAGAGGAAGGGTGATAAAATTTGGGCTTCTAACCTTCATTTCTTTGATATTTTCATTAAAGTGTACAGAAATATTTTTCATAACTGAAATGAAATTTTGACTGTTAGATTTCGTTTTAGACATGATTCATTTGCCAATGATCTTAGATTTTATATATTTTATAATGTAAAAGCCAGGTTTGCAATAGATTTGGGAAACTTTTTTTATTTACTCAGAAGAATAGCTCATTGAAATTATTATCAACAAGTTATTGAATTTTAGCTAAATTTTAACTCTTTACATTTTTAGATGTTCAGAAGATTTGAAAATACCCAATTGACTCAAAATGTTTGCTCATAGAAATTTTGTTGAGAGCGTGGCCCGGGCGTGAGCTCATGAGCGGTGGATTATGTGCAGTGGAGTTTCTCAGTCAGTGTCTCGAGATCGAATCATCCTATCTGCGGAGATGCTATCCGGCAAGAGTGGGTTAGGATTGGAACGGGTCTTTCATCGGGACCGGGTGTTGTGTCGGGTGTCGAGTCGGGTATTGGGACGAGTCAGGTATCGGTTCGGGTGTCGGGTCGGGTGACGGGACCGGGAGAGATGGCTCAGGGCATCCACTGATGTCACTGCAGTCCCTTTGACCGGGAGGTTCTAGGTTCGCGACCCGACGAAGGCAGGATTTTCGACACTACCTTGTTAGCTAGTCTAGCAGTTGAAATCAGTCGCTGTCTGCAGGAGAATACTAGCGACCGGCTGTTCTGGTCGCTAGTTTTCCGTGGTTTCCCCGATCAAACCAGGCGAATGCCGGAGCAGTACGCTAACAAACGAGTCCCGGCCGCACGCGATCTTTCCTACCTCTTCCTTGTTCTACCCTCACCCTTACACGCACACCTAACATGCGCTACACAACTATATATGCCTGGAGACCGGTTGGAAGCCTACAGCTTGGTGGTGGGAGCTACCTGGTTGGGGAAAACATCGCTAGCCGACGGTAGGTCGGTGCCGGATGTCGCCACCAAGCGGGGGAACTCCATTACACGACTCACACTACACTTACAGGACTAATGACCATATTAGTTAGCGCGCTCGGAATGACTATCCGGTCGGGTCTCGGAGCCAGCTGGCGGTCGGTTTGGGTGGCGGTGAGAGCCCGAAGATGAGTGGTAGAGGGTGCGGAGAAGGGAGGAGATTGTGAATTGGGTGCCTAATGGAAGTGGACGGGCGGCCGGTGCATAATAAACGCGCGCGCTAATTGGTCGGTGTGCGCGTGCGCGTGCTGTAGAGCCGGCGCTCGTCGTTCGCAACTGCTTCGCGGACATTGTTGACGGGTCGCGACAAGTAGTTGCTTCGATTGCTCATCAAAGGCAATTTGCGTCTATGGGAACTACAGTATTTTCTTATTGTACTTAGTGAACAAGTATTTTGACAGTGTGCTCTCAGCAAGTCGTTTTCTTATTGTTCTTTCGTTTCCCGTACTCCTCATTCGTCCCCATCGTCATCCCTCCCATTGCACAATTCTCATCCATCCATCGCACTCAATCAATTCGCTCATTGTCCCAAATAGTGATAGAATCGGATTCTAAATTTATTTTAAAGGCCTGTTCTTGCGACGACGGGTGGTTAGCTTTCGACAGGACACGGGGAGTGATATTATGTCTCAGTTGGACTAACGAGTTCTTTTACTGACAATAAAATTACTATCTACTTACTATTGTTACTTAATATTAGATTTAATGCTGTCGACAACTGCAAATAGTCTTGCTCGTACTGACATATACATTAATACATTTAAAATGAACGGTATAACTTCTTCACTTTGTAACTTCTATAGGCTCGATTTCTTTCCTTCCTCTTTTTCGTTTGCCTTTAACCATTTCCTCAATCACTTTTGTAACAGGACATTTCACTACGAGATGAGGTCCATGCAAGTGCCTACCATACATTAGGTTTAGCTTCCCAACTGTTCGTGTCAAATTCATCTATAACTAAAAACCCCTCAGCTACCGCTTCCAATTGTATTTTGTTTGCATCCTGAGGATGGCGGAACTGGACGGGCTTTGTGTGGTTCGTCAATGTTTTACGCGGTCGAGTTGTGCTTTTGTTTGGTTAATCTCCTTTCCCTGGATTATCGGCTCGTTCTCTCAGCTAACGATTTTTTGTGTCTTAACGAGAATCGAAACGCTCTGGCGACGGAGCGCTTGTTTTTAACGCTTAGACCGAAGTAGGGGTATCAGTTCAGATACAACACGATTCGATTCGTCTTCCTTGTGTTCATTATATTGTTTATAAATCATATTTGTTTGAATTGCCCATAAAATGAAATATTTGCAGAAATGAAGATAGCCATATTTCATCTGCCTAGACAGAGAGAAAGGGGGAAGATTTAGCTTAGAAACTAAAACATTATTGATTTCAAATTATCCTGAAAATGTTGAAAAATTGTTTAAGTATGTGTTCAAATCGATCGTCTTTACCACTTTGTCATTTTATATCAATACAGACCTAGCTGATGATAAAATCGATTTAATTGAAGAATTTTTCTTTATACAATGATTTGCTCAAAATAATTCTTCATGTCTTAGTGGTCATGTTCGCTAGTAACATCCAAATCGAGTTCTAAAAAGTAAATATTGTAATTTCTTTCTAACCTTTTAAAAATAAACTTATTTCACCTTTAAAAATTCACGGCTTTCATTATATAGCTTTCCAACATGCAGTGAATTGCGGAGTATTAAAACTCATGAATGATAATACCGTAAATATGACTATCCTTCATCAATTGATGTCGAAATACACACTGTAATACGAAGCGTAAATATTTTATGGAGAACCAACCCCTTATTGGATTTTAAACACAATAGACTACTTTTTTAATTCTCACCTATGTAAATTAATACTATATTTTTGTTCAAAATAATCAGCGTGTATGATGGTTACACAAACAAATTAACATCACGGCATCACGGCATACGTACTAGTGAAGGCAACTCAGTGATACTTTTCGTCACCTTTACATCTAATAACACAAATAATACAACACTCAGATTCCAGTATTAAAGCCAAGAAGAGATGAAGGTGATATGAATTATCAAAGAAGCTGAATTAGATACAAGAACATATGTTGTGATATAAATTATTTAATATTTTTTTTTCTTTTGTGTTCTAATATTTAGGTGGCGCACTCATAATCTTTTCGAGATTTAAGCGCTATCCTTGCTAGGTAAGCGTTAATAAAGCAATATTTATTCAATATACAAAACAAATCTAAAACCAAATTTTATTTCTACACAATGTATGGCATGTATACGTAAAAATACATTTTTCAAATGAAATAGAAAATGCCCCTAGTGTAGTCGTGTGATTAAAAAATGTAATTTGACTTTGTTATTGCGACATTAGTCAAACTTTCTAGCTCTCTGGATGATTTTAAAAAATTATAACACAATTAGAATAAAATAAAGTGATAAAAAAGGAAGGGCCTTTTATGGAAATCCATCTCAGCAATATGCAAACACATGAAGTAAATATAGTGTTTCGAAAATAAGAAAATATTCAGAGCTTCATTTCGCCCGATTATGTCTCTCTTCTTTTTAGAAAAACATCAAAATTTTAGCAACGTATGTAATCTAATCAAAGGTTTTTTATCCGAGACGTTTGAACGAGTTTTTTTATTCGAGACGAGTGAAAGCTGCAACCAGTAAAGCGCATCGCGAAATGCGCCGGAGAATAACGTCAAAAACTCTTCGAATATTTATTACATTCTTGACTGAGAATAATCTACTTAAAGGTGGAACGTTCATAACCGTCGATGACTAATTATTTAAGACATAATTATACGACTATTCGGAAAGGCAGAACTGCTTCTCATTACTCCGGAATCTATCAACGCCTCGCCATTTCCTGAGCTCAAGTCGTAATTTCCTTCGTAACAACAGCACGCGGTCACGCAGCCAGATAACTTTCAGTGAGCATGAAACATAATCTCCCGGAGTCATCGAGGCGCACCCCAAGCCCATTCTCCCGGGAACAAACGCACTAATGAGAGGCGGCGGCGGCGACATTGAGATCTGTGGCGAGTAGGAAGGCGAGAAAGAGGACGCAGGCAGGCAGGAACGAACCCGTGAGGGTGAAGGAGAGGGAGAGGTGAGGGGCTGACCAGGAGAGAGGGGGAGATCGAGAAGGTGGCGGAGAAGGGTAATGGGGGTGAGGGCAAGGGTCATGGAGGCGGCGAGAGGATTGGGGTGGGAGCGTGGAAGCTGGGTTCCAAGGCGTGGAAGGGCGGTTCGGGAATGGGCTGCAGTGGATGA
>BOPP01000122.1:1957940-1974982 GCA_017312745.1 Gryllus bimaculatus | reverse complement strand
AATCAACGGTCGTGAAGCGCGAGTACGAGAAGAAAGCGTAGGCGGCCGGAGACACGGCGCGGAATGGGAAAGCGATAGAGCCTGGGAGCTTGGCGCGATGGAGGGGTAAACAGGGGGGGTGTCGTGCAAGATCGTGTCGGAGGGGCGCAGAGGGTCGGTTGGGTGGGCGCCGCGAGGAGGTCCGCGAGAGTAAGGTAATTTCCGCGCGTCAGTCGCGTCGGCGAGCAGGCGCGGGGGGGCGGGGCGGCGCGGCGCGGGGCGGGCCCGAGCTATCGATCTGGCCGCTGGGGAGACTGCCGCCGGGTCCACATTGAAGGGCGCCAAGACGGGATCGGTCCAGTGCAAGGCGCTAGCAATGCGTGCCACCGTTCCCTGCAACAGCGCGAAACCGGTCGGGTGAGCGCGTTCAATTGGCACCTGTTACGAACTTCTGTTGTAGGGTGGAAGGTTTGCAATATCAGATGTGTTCCAACATAATGCACATAATAAATGTTGTGGTAACTAGATGCACTTTCAAATTGATTCAATCGAATACATCGACTTGACTTTATCAAGACGACGAGAAAAAAATATCAATTTATTAATAAATATAATGAATTTACTTAATCTTCTTTCCGATGTAACTTTATAGTCCTATGCTTCAACATTATTTTACTTATTTATTTAAAAATTAATTTATTTATATTAAAAAATTAATTTTAAAATTTTAAAATTATTATTTTTAAAAAATAAAACAAACAAATTAAAAATTATTAAATTTTTTTTTTCCCCCCAATTGGGGGGAGAGAAAAAAAAAAACATTTTTTTTTCTTTGCTTTTTTAATATAATTACAAGGCTGAACTATTTTACAAATTTCCCCTAGTGTATGTTTACGGTCTCCAAGTTGCCCAACAAACTTTAAAAAATATAGTAGTGTCCAAAAGAAAATTAAATTCCATCAGGAGCGCGCTGCGAATTGCTATTATTCATATTAAGTTGTTGTTGGGAAAGCCGCAGGCAGTCTGAATAGCCAGTAGTGCAATGTAATCAGTGACCACACAGCGCTAAAGAGGTCTGCTTCTTAATTCTCCGCGAGCGTGCACATACTAGAAAGGTATCCGCTGGAGGGCTCGCTGACTTACCTTATTCCTGCGCCGTCACACAACCAACATATTTCTGTAGGAAATTAGGCGGGGAAGGAGGGGGGCAACGCTGGATGGTGAATCCGGCGCAAACTTACTCGTTTTGCCACACAGGTACCTAATTCACCAGGGGTCACCCACTCAGCCGGACGCCAGCATTTCCTTTTTAAAAAGCCCCCCACCCCCTCTTTCGAAAAAAAAAAAAAAACCCCAAAGAGGGACTCCTTTTTTTTGGGGTCAAAAAAAAAAAAACAAGATATGGGCGGCTGGGGGTTTTTTGGGGGTGAAAAAAAAGGCTGGCCCCTCAAAATTGGGGGGGTGTGTGATTGATGAGATGCCTAAAATGATGACATTACGAGCACAGGAAGATGAATCATCGCACCGCGCGGGATCCGTGCCCTGCGTATTGATTGGAGAAACGCGGAAAACAATAGGCCAGAACGGAGAATTTTCTTCGGACAGCGCTAAAATTCGATCTACGCTATGTCTCTCGCTCGGCATCCTCTCGACAATCACCTGGCACGTATCCCGTCTGGGTCATCATAGATACATTCAACATAGATGCTAATTCACAGGTTCAAAGGATACATACCTAGAAGGTATAATAATTAAGTGGATTAACACATATGAAGATACTCATGAATATGCGGGTGTCCTCTGTGGTTGTGGAGCGAAGAGGTTGATTTGTCTGACGGCGGACTCGAAATAAACAAGCAGTTTTGTGCGCTCAATAACGCTCATCAAAGAAAAAAACCTTTGTATGCTGCGATGATCGTACGAGGCTCAGAAGTGCTACTGGATCATCCACGCTTATCCCACAATCTGACAATTATTTTATTCACATTATTATTAATTATTATTATTTTATGACGAGCGAGTTATCTAATTATTATTAATTATTATAATCTCAGAGTTTGCGTTCATGGCGCTTGTGCAGCGAGTCGGCGGCGTCGTTGGGCGGCGACAGAGGGCGGCATAGAATGATGTAGACTTAGGTTGGAGGGGGACTGGGTGAGGGGGGGCGAGAGGGCGAGGATGAGGTCCGCAGGAAGTCACCGCGAGCGAGCGCCAGTTCCCGGGCGTGATGCAACAATCGGCGCCGTCAATCCTATGAATGGCGGTGATTTCATGACCAAGGGGGGAGGGCGCTGCACGGCGAAGGCGGGCCCCGCGCCGGGCGTGTCGTCGTCTACCTCATTGTGTTCACAGGTATCATGGTCAGAGCACGCAATGGGGAGTGGAAAGGTTTGAAACATGTAGCGAAGCGAAGCTCATAACCGGCAGGGCGCGCTGTGCGAGAGAGAGTTCACTTATAGAGCGGCACGCGACAGACCCGCGGGATTGGCCTTGTCGCGCGCGAGAGTCGGGAATGGTGAAGGGGAGCGGGTGGACCGAGCTGGCGAATTTAAGGGGGATGCAGGCAGTTGCTCTGTGAAGAAGAGTTGTGGGTTGAAAGGAGGCATTGGGGAAAGTGTATTATGGGTGGAGGAGAGGAGTAGAGTAAACAGAATGGGGGAATTGTGAGATAGCGCGGGAGGAGAGGGTATGAGGGGATTCGAGTGATGGAAGGTTGGCGGGGCAAGCTTCTCTTGCTAAGAAGCGACGCTGGCCGGGAGTAGGGGATCAGTTTATGTCCTTTACGTCTGGGTATACCGTGAACGCAGGTGGATGACGCTGGGCGGCAGATACGTAATTCTCGGAAGTTGCTTGTAGTGTTGCACTACAGCTGTGAGCTATGGTGATATCGTGATATTTCATGTCAATCGATAATTTCATCGTGTAGACGGAAAGCGTACAGCGTGTAAGGAAGCTGGGAAATGGCGTAAGGTTGTGTTGGGTGTGAAAATTAGGAAAGTGTGATAAGATTATACTAAATAGCTAAAACAGTACAGAAGTTGAACGAGTTATCACGAGAGGAGAATACGGGTATAAGATAGTTACAGATCTGGTATAACAATCCAATTTTGTGGGCAGTGGTAGATGACAGAATGATAGTACAGACTATTCGTCGTGGTGTGAAGCGCTCCAGCTGGAATGACGTCATTCATGACTGTATCATATTATGTACACAGATGTACAGTAAGGCCTAACTATGATAAGTTGAATATCGTACTTTAGGTTTCTTTTCACTGTTACAGAAATTACCACATAAAGTTATATTACCATAGCTACAAAAGCAAACGGTGAATTAATTCTCTAACATCTCAGTTTGCACAGCAACATCCCTTTTACAAAATTGTCTAGCATGTCCCAAAAACCAATAAATATTTCTTTTACCGGTGTACCAAGTAAATTATCATCATTTAGACTCCAATATATTATAATACATTATTTATTTGGTTGATAAACTACATCTTTTAAAACAATACTGGGTCTATTTTGTTTTTATCTATATTCACTTCGAATTAATAAGCCCATTCGTATTTTAATAAAAATGTTTATTTTTGTCTGATTTTATAAAAATTATTGTCTTTGTTACGATTATATTCAATAGAGATAAATGCTTTATCTTTGCTTAAACATACGAAACAGTTTAAAGAAATCAAAACCTAAGAGTTTATAGACACTAGTGAATAACTGAAATGCATTGTAAAGTAATAGACGATATCTGTTTTCTCGCTCAGATTTGGAAAAAGGAACTTCATATTCACGTACGACTTCTAATCTATTTGGTTTTGGTGTAATTACGTCTTTAATCTTCTTTAGTTTCTGAGATAAAAAAGTGGTCTTGAAAGAACAATAAATACCTAAGTTAGTAAAATGTGGATTTGTTTGAGTTATCATACGATATAAAAGCAGTCCGAAACTATCAACAGAAATCGCGCAGCTGCCGAGGGTCCGTCAGTGCAATATATAAGCAGGTGCACGGAAGATGTGGTTATTGGGGCGAAGACGGCGGCGGTGCGTCGGGTGGCCGGGGGCTCGCCTCGTCGCGCGTTCTCGAACATAAAAAAGTTTGCGATATTTAAATAATTTTATCTGTCACGAGATCAGAGAGAAAAGCAGGTCTTACAAATGTAGTGCCTAAATTTACTTGTAACCGATGAAAACGACGAAGGAAACGTGTTTCTTTCTGATGACTGGCGACACATTTCTACTTCAGGTACTAAGTCGAAACAAGGTCATGCTCCGGTTGTCATAGAAATTCTTCGCTGCTGGTGTCGCGTAAGCTGAGAGCAGCTTTTAAATTGCACTTGCCGTGTTAAGTCGCATTGGCTTTCATTAAAGACGCTAGATCTAAAGTGCTCTTTGCGCATCTCCTCGGGAACCAGCATTCATGCAGGCTTCTACGGAATTCGCTCCAAATTCTCTCTAATAATTGCTCTTAAGCGTTTTAATTCGCGAGCGTTACTGATGTGTAAGCAGCTTCACGGGTAGTGGCAGTCTACTACGCGCGTACATCGAGAAGACTCGTCTTTCGCTGCAGTGTAGATCGAATTTCGTCTACTGAGTCAATTTGGGACAGCACAATTGGGATTATAAAGAGCTTATACTTTCTATTAGAATGTACATTTCATCTCTGGGCTCATCTTTGGCGCCAACATGTATATTCACCTTCTTCTTGTTCTTTATCGTCATATTTATACAACAGCGTTTTTTTAACAAGAGAATAGTCAACGTATTTCTTTTCTGAAGTAGTATTTTTGTTCAATAAAGACACAGAGAAAATAAAAACTCGTTTTTTTTTTTTTTTTTTCTTGAAGTGTTCAGTGTTTTCGTTTTAATTTTGGCGAAAATATGTTTTATAATATTTTACAATGAATGCATTATAATGATCTGTTTCGATTATATGGATAATGGGAATGGGTACTAAGAGCATAGCTTACATTGCAGTTTCTATATGAATGATATTTCTGTTTTCAGTCATTCGCGACATTGAAGTAAACAGTCGGCAGAGCAAACGAAAGAACATAAGAATTGAGGAAAGTGAAATACCTTAATTAAGTGTGGAACATGTAAAGTTCTGAAAATGTGGCGAATGGGTGTTGGGTCTGTGTGCCGGTTACTGCGTAGGACCGATTCTGCGCAGCCGTGTTCCTGTGTTTGCTGGCGCATAGAATTCCCAGCGCAATTAATCCCGGCAGCGTATATAGGACATGTGTCATCTCTTATCTGAGCGTTTCGGGAGGCGGTGTGGGGGCTGGAGCGGGGGCGGTGTGCAAACAGGGCTTCCCGCTGCTCCCTCTGCGCACATCGCAATCCCTCCTATAAGCGCCTTTATCCCGGGTCATTGGCAGATCCCTCAGTGCAGCCGTGGAAGACCTTGGCTCTCACCTTCGTCTCCGGAGGGCAGAGGGCGGGCGGCGGCGCGCCATGGCAGTGGGGGACGAGATGGAAAAGGTCAGAGGGGGTGAGATGGGAATAATATCAACGGGAGAGAGAGAGAGAGTGTGCCAAGGTGGGGATGGTATGAAGGAGATTGGATTGTATGGAGATAGTGGAAGAGAAGACTGGGATGGGAGAGACGTGAGTGGAAAGGAGGGGGAGAATTACGGGATGGAAAGATGCTGAGAAAAGGATGGGGGCAGGATGGAACAGGCTGGTGTGGGAAGGGCATTGTTCTAGTGGGTGTTGAGGGCGGGGGTTCAAAAGAGGAATCGGTAGAGAAGGGTAGTAAGGAGGAGGTGAAAGGAGGGGGTGGGTGCGTGCGCAGAGCCCTGTCGTGGCCAAGGCCGCAGCAGGGGCGTGCGCGAAGAGGGGTGGGGGGATACGCACGATCTCAAGAGCAAAGCATAGGAGAACGTTTGCAGTAGACCAAGGATGCGGGAATGTGAAGAGGGTGTGACGATCTTTGGCAGGATTGTGTCAGGAAAAACTACAAGCGAGTTGTCTGAAAATTGGCAAAGGCATAATGTACATGAAGGTACTTTAACAGTGGAACGCAGTGTGCTACGTTAAGTCAGGACAGAAGATCTGAAACTGGAGTGACATTGAGTGACTCAACGACAGACAGAAGGAAGAAGTAACATGAGTAAACAATGTTATCCGAGACTGGATGTAGAGGAAAGGCGGAAACTAAAGCACAGAAACGGTGTAAAGAAAAGAAGAGACAGTAATAAGCAAAAGACCAGAAAGGAATGGTTGGAGTCACAGATAGGATTTGTTTCGTGAAGGTTGAATGTGATTGTATTTAACAAATTGATTGCGCTCAGCAGGAATTGTGAGGTTTTGGTCTGTGAAGTAGACATTTGATTCTATGGCCGATTACACTAGAGGCTGGGACGAAATGATACTAATACACAAGGTACGAAAATGAAGAGACAGGACCAGAGATCACGAATTATGAGACTGTAAAATGACAGAACATTAGTAACACGCAGAGCATTGAAATCAAGATATGAAGAAGAAGACTTAACTATATGATGCAAGTTGAGCTGCAGATCAAGCCATCGGTAATAGAAACTCACCAAAGCGAAGAAGCAGCCTACTAAAAAATCGAGGCGGAGCGGAGCTAAGCGGAGGCGAAGGGGTAATTGCAGCGAGGCGGGAAGAGCTTCCTTCCTCTACGGGAGGCGGTTGGAAGCGCGAGTGCCACGCGGTTGAGGTGGGGCGGGGGCGGGGCGTGGCGAGTGGGGGGAGCTGGCGCCTCTAATGAGTCTGGCGGCGCGCCTAACTAAGCGATTAAGGGAAAGACGCCCGACGACGCAGAGACGCTGGCGCGGACGCCGCCCTGCTGCAGCAACACACACCATCACTACACAACATCACACCAACGGACCTGAAGCGTGTACATGGCAGTCTTGCATGAAACATAGATTGTTGAGTTCAGTTATAATTTTTTTTTTGCCCTACGGCTTTTAATAGCAGCCGACAGCTGGTTACCCATTTACGTCCGATCGGGACTGAATATTCGAGCAGCACTACCAAAACACACTCACGGGCTCCCTGGTCTGTGTTCAGCAGGAAACGAGGCCTCCGCGACACACATGTAGATGAAGACCGGGCAAACAAAGCCGATGCCCAAGGGCGGGGCTCGCGAACCCGCGACCCTTCGGACAGATTAGCGGCTGAGTCGGTACACGCCCTCTTAGCCATCTTCGCAGGCCGCGGTCAGCTTTGTTATTATTTCTTTACATATTTCCATTTATATTTTTTTTTGTATGAGTTAAAACCGACAATTACAATTTATGGATTGTTGAATGCATTTTTTCTAATTTATTATTTGTTGCGGTTTACCAGAGGCTTTCAAGTAATGACGCCTCTAAAGGACTCACGAACCTGGCGAGCGATGATTAAAGAGATCGAGATAGTGGATAATGAAAGGATGCGCAACACGACAGTCAAGTGAGAGACACATCGTAAACAGATGTATTACGCGAGAAACCTCTGTAAAGGTTTACTTTGTCACTAAAAATCCAGAAATTGGCTTGTTTTTTTCCGGGGGTCGGAAACCCGCGCCACCGGTGGAAGGTTGTGGGCCGCATCCATTACGCGTCAGAGCGAACTTCGTATTCTGGTTATATTGAGATAGCCTTTTCATAAGTAAATAAAGTAAAATTATTTTATAAGTAAGAAAGAAAACTTTTCTTCTGGAACGTCAAATTTATTATATTTAAATGGTGAAATTTCGGTTCTAACGCCTTCAATTAGTACTCACCATATTTTTTCATCCCCTATCAGTGGCCGACACTTTCTTAACAAAGATAAACAATTAAAACATCTCTGGTGTATACTGCACAAACGTATGAATAAAGTCTCTGAATTGGAAATAGAAATTAGCAAGCAACTGCTGCTGTTTGAAATATTGTTACCCACGAACAATAAAAAGAAGAAATGATGAGTGTGTTTTTAAAGGATGAGTTTGAAAAAAAACAACGTTCATCCATATCGGAAAAACGTTTTTGATATGTGCTTATTTTTCTGGAAAGTCAGAGAAGAGGCTTAGAGCCCGACGTTTCGGCTTTTTTGTCACAGCTTTCTCAAGTTAGTGACACGCGGTACTGCGCGTCCGGTATTAAAACCGACAGCAAAGAAAACATTCGTATTCAGCTTAAGGTTTTATTAAGTTATTAGCGAATTTTAACGGAAAAGTGTAGATGTAAGCCAAAGAATTCAAAATATTATTAAAAGAAGTGGTGACTAAGTCTTCCGTTACTCTTACCGGCAATAGTGTGGGTAATGGAGTACAGTTGCACACTAGAGGCGGTGAAGTACTTATTACGAACTGATTATATAGGCAATAATGATCCAAGTTTACTATACAAAAGCAGATATAGTTATCAATATAGGGTACAAAAATAACTATGGCAAGCGCACGTGTAATAATATAATCAGTAGTATTTATTTTGATTGAGAAAAACAATTGTGCTTAAACAGTAAATTCCTTTTCTATTTTCGTATTAGTGATAATAAATAAAAAATGTAACAGGGGATCGAGTAAGGAATATCGATTCTATAAAGTGTGTCCATATAATAAAGTGCAGAATCATTCAATGAAACGTGTGGTATTGTTGTTTTGACAACTGCTTTGTTACAGTTATGTAATATGTTACCTTCATATATGCTAACATGATATCTCTGCTTAAGATTTTAAACATCTTTTTCTTATAAGTACATTGCAGTTTAATCCTTCAAAGATGCAATGGTTCACGGTTGGCATCTTTGCTACCCTTCTTGCATTGCAATCGTACATGAGTCTGCTACAAGAGCTAGCAACTTCTTCTTTGCGTTTCATACTCCCTCATTATTGCGCGATTTGAACGTAGTGGCAGTGATTACGCCAGAGGCAGGTCGAGCTCAAGCCACGCCAGTTTTGCAAGTGCATACTGAGTTATGCAAACACAATAGAACGCTAAACAAGCTTGTCAAACCAAAAGCAACGGTTTAGTAATGAAGACCTCATTTAAGTAAACTGTTCGAGTGCATCAAATATATGAAATGGAATGTCACTAATGATGAACATTAAAATTTCGAAGATATGTAGTTATTTTTCAGAAAGTGGAAAACTAGAAGTAAATAGGAGGTGAAAATGCAATTTGAGGAGAATAATTTTCGAATATCAGGATCATGAAGTTTATGGGTTTCCGTAAGAAGTCATGTTGGCCCTTTGAATGAGCAACATTCTGAAGATGTTATCATTACGTAATGATGAGTGCCAAAATACATACATATATCAGATGATACACGTTTGACGAAACGAAAAGCTGCGGTGTGCAAATTCAGAAAGTTAGTCGGTCACGCGAGGGGCAATGAAGTCTGAGAAGAGCGCGCGGGTTGCGAAAGAGGTGTACAGTATATAAGGGGGTATCAGTTTATGATGGGGTGCAGTTGCTGGTGATGCATCCTGAGGATTTGTACAGTTATAAAAGGATGCATTGAACTCTAGTCTCGTTCTGATCACTATGGTTTAGGCGTGAGGCCGCGACAGGCGTGAAATGTAAACTTCATGCGTGAGAGCAAGACGCGAAAAACTGACGTGGCGTCTCCTGTCGTGACACTTTGCGGGGTCTATCGGATGGGCTTCTTCCTCACCAATGGACCATATACGGCTAGCGGAAGTGGTGCTGTCAATACATAAGCAATATTAGAAAAACAGGTTTTTAAATGACGTTACATCTGTTTTTAGCTATAGCAATCACTCGAACCTAAAAGAGAGAATTTCAGCATCAAAGAAGCGATTAGTCCGAGTGCGATTTCATTGGTGTTGACAACTCTCGGTTTTGAGTATGCCGAGTATTTACTTACTTTAACGTCAAATCATTCACAAACTGTTGTGACGTACTATGAGGAGAAAGGCTAGTATTTACGCGACTGATTGTGGAGCACTAAAAATGCGACGAGGCGAGCGCCATATGTATATAGTCCAACGAGAATCATGGAGTAGGGGTAAGGGCAGCGGGAAAGCGAGTTTTGGGGGGACTAGTGTAGAAACAAATACTTTGTTTCGCATTAAATATAATTTCTATAACCTCCTGCGTGATATCAGAATGAGTGTGATGATTTCTATCAGTGATATTCCATTTGTTTCAATGAATAATGCAAGAAATAAAAAGTTATGTAATAGTAGCAGACGGTGAATTATTTCTCCAAATTATCACATTTCCTTTACGAAAAATTCATTACCACTCCTAAAACTGATTACCCTTCAACTTGGTTACAGAAAATCTTCTTGCTCTTGAAACAGTTTAAAGAACAAAATACCTCGATAGTAACTGAAATGCATTGATGTAAGTACATTTCTCAAATGGACACAACTCGACGTATTTATAGTGTTGTATCTTTCTCAGATAATTTTTGAAACATTTGTTGTAAAATTTGTTTATAGAATACTGTCCTAATGACAATGGCCGTCTGATATTTTCAGAAGAAATTATGAGTTCTGCGGGGCTCCGTGCGTTCTCGAACATAAAAAAGTTAGCGATATTAAATATTTATTGTCACACAAGAGAAATCAGGTTTACAAAACTGTGTGCCTAAATTTACTTGTAACGATGAAAACCGAAGGAAAGGGGTTCTTTGATGACTAGCGGACACATTTTCTACTTCAGGTCTACAGCTCGAACAAGGTCAGTGCTCCGGTTTCATAGAAAATTCTTCGGCTGCTGGTGTCGCGTAAGCTGAGGCACTTTTAATTGCACTTGCGCTGCTTAAGCGTCGATTCGGGCTTTCATTAAAGACCGCAGATCTAAAGTGCTCTTTGCGCATCCTCCTCGGCACCAGCATTATGCCAGGCTTTACGAGTTCGCTCCCATTAATTCCTCTCTAATAATTGCTCTTCCGTTTTATTCCCGAAGCTTCTGTGTACCACGCTTCACGGTAGTGGCAGTCTACGCCGTACATCGAGAAGAACTCGTCCGTTTCGCTGCAGTGTAGATCGAATTTCGTCTACATGAGTAATTTGGGACACACAAATGGATTATAAAGAGCTTATACTTTCTATTAGCACATTACATTTAATCTCTGGCTCCATCTTTGGCGCCAACATGTACATCACCTTCTTTCTTGTTCTTTATCGCCATATTTTATAAAACAGCCTTTTTTATTAACAAAAATAGTCAACGTACTTTCATTTCTGAAAGTATATTTTTGTTCATAATAAAGACCAGAGAAAATAAAAAAAACTCTTTTGAAGTGTTCAACTGTTTTCGTTTAATTTTGGCGAAAATATGTTTTAATAATATTTACAATAGAATCATTAAATGATTGTTTCGATTATATGGATAATGGAATGGACTAAGAGCCAAGCTTACATTCAGGTTTCTATGAATGATATTTCTTTTTCAGTCATTCACCACATTAACTAAAACAGTGGCAGAGCAACGAAAGACATAAGAATTAGAGGAAAGTGCAAAATACACTTAATAAAGTGTGGAACATGTAAGTTCTGAAAATGTGCGAATGGGGCTGGGTCTGTGTGCCGTTCTGCGTCAGTGACCGATTCCTGCGCAGCCTGTTCCTGTGTTTGCTGGGCGCTAGAATTCCACCAGCGCAATAATCCCGCAGCGTAATAACATTTCATTTCTTATCTGAGCGCTCGGGAGCGGTGGTGGGGGTGGAGGCGGGGGCGGTGCAACCAGGGCCTCCCGCGCCCTCGCGCACATCGCAATCCCTCTAAGCGCCCTTTATCCCCGGCCTCATTGCAGATCCCTCATCGCGGCGCACACTCTTGCTCTCCCTTCCCGGAGGCAGAGGGCGGCCGGGCGGGCGCCATGGCAGTGGGGGACGAGATGAAAAAGGTCAGAGGGGGGTGAGATTGGGAATATATCAAGGGAGAGAGAGAGAGAGTGTGACAAGGTGGGGATGGTAGTGAAGGAGATTGGATTGTAGGAGAAGTGGAAGAAACTGGGATGGGAGAGAAGTGAGTGGAAAGGAAGGGGGAGGAAATTACGGGATGGAAAAGATGGCCTGAGAAAGGATGGGGCAGGATGGAACAGGATGGGTGTGGGAAGGGACATTGTTCTAGTGGGTGGTTGCAAGCGGCGGGGGTTCAAAAGAGGGAATGGTAGAGAACGGGTAGTAAGGAGAGGTGAAAGGAGGGTGAGGTGCGTGCCAGAGCCCGTCCGTGGCAAGGCCGCGCAAGGGGCGGCGCAGAGGGCGTGGGAGGGATAGACGATCTCAAGAGCAAAGCACTAAAGAACGTTTGTAGTAGACTAAAAGAGGGAACTGTGGAAGAGGGCGTGACCGATATTTTGGCAAGGGATTGCATGTCAGGAAAAACGACAAAAGCGAAGTTGTCTAAAAATTGGAAAGGGAATGAATGTAAATGAAGGTACTTTACAGTGGCAACGCCAGTGTGCTACGTTAAGTCAGGACCAAGAAGATATGAAACTGGAGTGACATTGAGTGACTCAACACAGACAGAGGAGAGAAGTAACAATGAGTAAACAAAGTTTCAGAGACTCGATGTAGAGAAAAGGCGAACTAAAGCACAGAAACGGTGTAAAGAAAAGACGAAAGTAATAAGCAAAAGCCCAAAAGGAATTGGTGGGTCCAGAGCGATTTGTCGTGAAGGTTGATCGTGATTGTATTTAACAAATATTGCGACAGAATTGTCAAGGTTTTGGTTGTGAAGTAACTTTGATTATGGGCCAATTACACTAGAGGCTGGACGAATATACAATACACAAGGTACGAAATGAAGAGACAGACCAAATCACTGAATATATGACGATGTAAAATGACAGACACATATAAACAAGAGCCATTGAAATCAGATATGAAGAAAAGACGTTAACTATATGAGTGCAAGTTGAGGCAGATCAAGCACATCGGTACAGAAACCTCCCCAAAGCGAAGAAGCAGCCTCTAAAAATCGAGGCGGCAGCGGGAGCTAACGGGAGGCGGAGGGGTAATTGCAGCGAGGGCCGGGAGAGCTTCCTCCTCTACGGGAGGCGGCTGGAGCGGCGAGTGCCACGCGGGTGACGTGGGGCGGGGGCGGGGCGTGGCGAGTGGGGGGAGCTGGCGCCTCTAATGAGTCTGGCGGCGCGCCTAACTAAGCGATTAAGGGAAAGACGCCCGACGACGCAGAGACGCTGGCGCGGACGCCGCCCTGCTGCAGCAACACACACCATCACTACACAACATCACACCAACGGACCCTGAAACGTGTACATGGCAGTCTTGCATGAAACCATAGATTGTTGAGTTCAGCTTATTAATTTTTTTTCCCCTACGGCTTTTATCCAGCCGACAGCCGGTTACCCATTTACGTCCCGATGGGACTAATATTCGACCACGCACTACACAAAACACACTCACGGGCTTCCCTGGTCTGTGTTCAGCAGGAAACGAGGCCCTCCGCGACAACACATAGATGAAAGACAAGGGGCAAACAACCATGCCCAGGGCGGGGCTCGAACCCGCGACCCTTCGGCCCGAAGCGCTGAGTCGGTACACCCTCTTAGCCACCTTCCAGGCCGGCTCAGCTTGTTAATTATTTTTACATATTTAATTTATATTTTTTGTATTTTTAAACGAACAATTACAATTTATGGATTTGAATGCATTTTTTTTCTATTTATTAATTTGTTGCGGTTACAGAGGCTTTTCAAGTGCTGACGCCCTAAAGACTCACGAGCGATGATCTAAAGAGATTGAGATAGTGATAATGAAAGGAACGACAACAGACAGTCAAGTGAGAGACACAAGAAACAGATGTATTCCGAGGAAACCTACTGAAGGTTTACTTTGTCCACTACAAATTCCAGAAATTGGCTTGTTTTTTCCGGGGGTCGAAACCCGCCCAACCGGTGGAAGTGTGGGCGCCATCCATTACGTCAGAGCGACTCGTAATTCTGGTTATATTGAGATAGCCTTTTCATATAGTAAAAAATTAAAATTATTTTATAAGTAGAAAGAAAACTTTTCTTCTGACCGTTCAAAATTTATTATATTTAATGTGAAATTTCGTTCTACGCCTTCAATTAGTACTCACATATTTTTTTCTCCCATAAGTGGCGACACTCTTCTTAACAAAGATAACAATTAAAACACTCTTGGTGTATACTGCACAACGTATGAATAAAGTTCTGATTTGGAAATAGAAATAGCAGCAACTGCTGCTTTTGGAAATATTGTTACCCAACAATAAAGAAAGAAATATGAGTGTGTTTTTAAAGATGAGTTTGAAAAAAAACGTTCATTCCATATCGGAAAACGTTTTGATTGCTTATTTTCTGGCAAGTCAGAGAAGCAGGCTTAGAGGCCGACGTTTCGCCTGTTTTGTCACAGCTTTCTCAAGTTAGTGACACGCGGTACTGCGCGTCCGGTATTAAATACCGACAGCAAAGAAAACATTCGTATCAGTAAGTTTATTAAGTTATTAGCGATTTTAAACGGGAAAAGTGTAGGATGTAAGACAAAGAATTTCAAAATATTATTAAAAGAAGTGTGACAAAGTACTCCGTTACTTTACCGCAATAGTGTGGTAATGAAGTACATTGCCACACTAGAGCGGTGAAGTACTTTATTACGAAACTGATTATAATAGCATAATGATCCACTTTACCTAACCAAAACAGATATAGTTTCATATAGGGTCACAAAACATAACTATGGAACGCACGTGTATAATAATAGTAGTATTTATTTGATTGAGAAACAATTGTGCTTAAAACAGTAAAATCCTTTTTCATTTTCTATTAGTGATAATAATAAAAATGTAACAGGGAAACGATGTAAGGAAATATCGATTCATTATAAAGTGTTCCATATAATAAGGCAGAATCATTCAATGAAACGTGTGGTATTTTGTTTTGACAACTGTTTGTTACAGTTATGTAATATGTTACATCATATGCTAACAGTGATATCTCTGCTTAAGATTTTAAACCATCTTTTTTTATAAGTACATTGCAGTTTAATCCTTCAAGATGCAATGGTAACGTTGCACTTTTACCCTTCTTGCATGCATCGTACATGAGTCTCTACAAGAGCTAGCACTTCTTCCTTTGCTTTCATACTCCCTCATTATAGTGCGCGGATTTAACGTAGTCCAGGATACGCAGAGGCCAGGTCAGAGCCTCAAAGCCACCCATTTGCAATGCATACGAAGTATAATGCAAACACAATAGAACGATAACAAGCTTTCAAACCAAAAGCAAACGGTTTAGTAATAAGACCTCATTAATTAACTGTCGAGTGCATCAAAATATATGAAAGGAATTCACAATGATGAAAATTAAATTTCGAAGATAATTATTTTATTTTCAAGAAATGGAAACTAGAAGTAAATAGAGTGAAAATGCAATTTGAGAGAAATAATTTTCGAATATCAGTTCATGAGTTTATGGGTTTCCGTAAGAAGTCATGTTGGCCTTTGAATGAGAAACATTCTGAAGATGTTATCATTACGTAATATGATCCAAAATACATCACATATAAGATGATACACGTTTGACGACAACGGAAAGCTGCGGGTGCAAATTCCAGAAAGTTAGTCGCGTCACGCGAGGGCATGCAGTCCTGAGAAGACAGCCCTGACGGGATGCAAAGAGGGTGTACAGTTATAAAGGGGTACAGTTATGAAGGGGTGCAGTTCTGGGGATGCAATCCTGAGGATGTACAGTTATAAAAGGATGCAGTTGACTTCTAGTCTCGTTCTGATCACTATGGTTACGCCGCGACAGGCGTGAAATGTAACTTCCAATGCGTGAAGCAAACGCGAAAACTGACGGCGTCTCCCTTCGTGACACTTGCGGGGTCTATCGATGGCTTCTTTCCTCAACCCAATGGTACCAATATACGGCTAGCGGGAAGTGTGGCTGCAAATACATAAGCAATATTAGAAAAAACAGGTTGTTAAATGACGTTACCATCTGTTTTAGCTATACAATCACTTCGAACCTAAAAGAGAGAACTTTCACATCAAAGAAGACGAATTAGTCGAGTCGAGTTTCATTGGGTGTTGACAACTCTCGGTTGAGTATAGCCGAGTATTTACTTATTTAACGTCAAACATTCACAAACTGTGTGACGTACTATGAGGAGAAAGGCAAGTATTTACGCGCTGTTTGTGGACCCTAAGAAACGACGAGGCGAGCGCCATAGCAGAATAATAAATTACATTTTTGCAAAATATTACACACTTTTCAACGTTACAGATCTTGCGAGCACTTGCTTTATTTTGATTTATTGTATCTACTCTGCATAAAAAGTTCTCTCAATGAGACCACTTTTCCTCGGATCAACAAATGTAACCAAATACGATGTTTCTCGCCGCAATGATGATATAATAATTCATCACAAGAAACGCAGTATTTGAACGGCTGTCAAATAGGATGTAAAAAAGCGTGCTATGACAAATTTCATTCACAAAACCAACAAAAGGACATAAGCATGACCGAACCGCTGATGAATGGCGCACACACGCTTGCTGGAGCGGCGGCACGCTCTCATTCTGTTAATTAGATCACAAGCGTGCTTCCCTCGCTTGAAGCGCTCGCGTGACGTCAGTGGCGTGTCGCGTCGCACTGCATTTATCGAAAGACACGGTTAAAACACGGTCAAAATACTTTTTTAACCATTCAAATGTCATCAAGCAGAAATGGAAAGAAAAGTTCTGTGGTTTAATGTTTCACACAACATTTTCTTTCTTCACTTTGTGTAGAAGCCCCGGAATGATCGGCCTTTTTCCGAATCCATACGCCTCGTAAATATATGCAATTTTGAAAAGAGATGTATTGTTAGTATTTGTTTCTAGTTATTCAGCAATGCATTATATTTTAAATTAACTTCAAACTAACTTTAAATGTAGAGTGTTAGATGAAGAAAGAAAACAACAACGAAAAATCCACTGCTCTTCATTGGATACATCCTCAGCATCCGTCTTCAATTGATCGAAAATAAGAACAGACGAGGGTATTCAAACACAAGAAATGCCATTCAGGTAGTGGACGTTCACCCAAATGTTTCTCTCCGATTAATCGAAAATCTGCAAGTCATCAGAACCCGAACCCAGGACGTACCAGACTGCGAAGGAA